>JANBQS010000273.1:0-23560 GCA_027577415.1 Coemansia sp. RSA 922 | reverse complement strand
GACACAAGCAAGTTGCTCATGTGCATCATGGTCCCGCCAATGACTTGTTTGCTCACGTCGAATCCCCTACAACAAAAGTCCCAAACAGGAAACTTTAGTTACCCAAATAGACACAGTAGCCTCTGCCCCTTTTCTATCAGATGTAGAATGTAGCATGCCATGGCTACAGTGCGCTGTAAACTTACCACACAAGCCATGGTCGACGCGGACGCTCAAAGTGACGCTTAATAATAAGTGTGGAGAAGCCTAGTGTGCCCACCAACACTTGCACTGCTATAGAGAAGGGACCGACCAGTCGGCAATTCAGAACTTCGTCTATTGCGGGCAACAGTAGAGACTCGGCAATAGGGCTAGCTCTGGGCGCAAACACGGAGCTACTAGCCGTTGTGACCGCCGCCATAGTAACGGTTGGCATTGAGGTGGCCATTTGCGGAGTTGTAACTATTGCGACCAACGCACAGCGGGTAAAGGAAGCAGGTTTCGTTTAGGCGAAATTAGCGTAAAGTGAAATATCTAGAAGAAACGAAAAGGGAAGAAAATGATGCCAAGAAAGAAGAGCAGGCCTGAGCGTACCCATTTTTAACTGTAGTGACCTTAGCTTGAACGGCCCTTTCCACTCCAGCTGCGTGGATTGGCCAGTGGCAGAAACGAGGCAAATCCTTGCATTCTGCTCCAGTCCAAACACACACACGTCGCTCACTCGAGGAAATCAAGCCACAACCTCTCTCAGCGGTCAGCGGGTTAAGGCTCTAGCGTTTTCGTGGTATTTTTAGACGAAGAAAAAGAGGAAAGGCGGAAGATGCAATAGCGTATTCTTTCAATCGATTTGACGTACCCGTTTAGCAGGGGGCGGACCCATGGTACCGATGCCATTAGTTGTAGTGGCCGTGCTAGCTGGTGTAGTGGTGCCAGTGTCATCATCGCTGGCATCGCTGCTGTCGCCTCGGCCTCTCCTCTGGGCCGCAACGGCAGAATGAGGCGGCGAGTTGGCAACAGGCGTCGTTGGCTCAGTGCCAGTGTTACTATCGCGAATGCATTCGGCATAGAGCTTGGCTAGCTTGGCCTCATCCTCCGCAATCCACTGGTGCTTAAAGGCCATGTCCACAGTCATACGCTTGGATGGATCAACGCGCAGCAGACTGCGGATAAACGCCTGGCACTCGGGACTGATGGTGCGCCAGCAAGGGAACGAAAAGTCAAGCTCACCCGACAGAATCTGCGAGAATAGTATCTGCGGGTTGCCGTCCTCGTCGGAAAACGGCAGCATCCCAGACACCATGGCGTAGGTCATCACTCCGAGACTCCAGCAGTCGACGGCTGTCGTGTATCCGACTTTTACTGCCTCGCCTGGCTTGGCTCCCGATGAGATCATCTCGGGTGCAATGTACTGGAACGTCCCGCACATAGTCTTCATCAGCTCCTTCTGTCCAGTCGCCTTGGCCATGCCAAAATCAGTCAGCATCACTTGGCTGTACGCCGACTTTTTGACCAACAGCGTATTCTCCGGCTTTAGGTCGCGATGCGCAATGTTGGCGTCGTGCATGTACTTGAGCGCCAGCAGCACTTGGTATATGATGAATTTGGACTCGTCCTCGTCGATTCGCTCGTTCTCAAAGATATAGTCGAACAAGTCACCGCCACGCAACAAAGGCATAAAGATGTAGACATGCCGTGCAGTCTCTGCTACGTCAAATACGCGTACAATGTTGGGGTGCTTGATTCCCCGCAGTAGGTTTATCTCGTGAATGTAGTTGGTGCCTCCGCCTGCCGTGCCGTTCGCCGTAAAGTTGCGCTTCTCCATAATTTTGACGGCCAGCGACTGCTGCGTGTCTTTCCGGTACGCTTGTCGAATCTGAGCGAATGTACCCGTTCCTAGCACATGATCGGTGATCTGGTACTTACTGTCAATCGGGTCGACCTCCTTGCTGTTGCCCGGCCGGACCTTGGGCAGCTGCAGGTACGTGAAAAAGTAGCCCTTTTTGATCTCTATAACATCGCCATGAGTCAGGATAACCGACTTGCCCTTGCCGATTTTCTTGCCATTCCAAAACGTGCCGTTAGAGCTCAGGTCCTCGCACACAATCAACACGTCCCTAGACTCCTTTTCGACTATAACCGAGATAGTGCAGTGTCGGTTGGAAGACACGCTGCTCGTCACTTGGATTTGGCATGATCTATGCCGGCCAATGACCACGGACGAGTCCAAGAAAATATCGTAGTCTACATAACGAATGTGTTGTCCGCAGTAGTCGCAGAAAAAGGGGTGAGACGTGCCAAATCATTAGCAACAGAGAAAGGTATACACGATACGCGTTGTATGCTGGCCGGCACAAACATTTTGGCTGCGCATTGCTTACCCGAAATTTGCTCGCCACGCTTCCACACTATCTTTCCAATGGGCTTTTGGTGCGAATTGCCAAACGCCGGGTCGTCTTGCGTCACTTGCGTAGCCTCCTCAAACGGCTGTGTGGGCTGAGTAAAGTCGTACGGGTCTTCGAACGAGGCCATTGCAGTCAAAATAACAAACAAACAAATAGAAATATAGAATAAAAATACGAAGTAGAGAAAAGTAAAGGACAGAGTCAGACACTGGCTACTGTGAGCTGATCATGGTTCAAAAAAATCAGAGGTCGGGAATTACTATTGCGCGATTTTCAGATCTGCTGCCATATATGGTCGATACGTTGGCCACAGCGCAGGCAAGTGCACTCGTCAGCCTCTGTCATCATCCGTGTCTTGATGCACACGTAGCAGTAGCGATGCCCACACTTTGCCACATACGGGTTAACTGCGACACAAGACTCTGACGGGTCGGCAAACATGCCAGCAGCGCTATCAGGCGACGTTGACGCTGCTTCCACGCTGTGGCAAATGGCGCAGACATGCTCGGGCAGGGCGGCTACTGCGGGGTCAACGGTGACTGCAGGGAGCCCCAGCACAGCACGCGCATTGCGCACAGCCCACCGCCGGGCTCTGGCGGGGTTAACCAAGGGCAGTGCAAACATGACAAATTCCGTAAACGCGTGCCACACAAGCTGCCGATTAAGAAACTCAAAGGAGACAGAGTGAGAAACCTGAGGACGCGCAAAGACTAGCCGCAGCCCCAGCACTCGCTCGACCAGTGTTTTGTACTGCCCAGTAGCCACAAACGCCAGAAAGTTGAGCAACGTCGCCACCCTCGTCATTCGCTCCAGTCTATCGAGCACTCGCCATATCTTACGTTTAACACTATTTTGCGGCGCGTCCGCCCAGCCATTCGCGGCCATGTAGCTTGTCAGCTTGGACCACCCGTAGGCACCGCCAATAGACAGTGCGCCGAACATGCGCAGCCTCCGTAGCACGTCATGGTGTCCGCTCGAGTCGTACTTCAAGTTTTGCAAGCTCTGTCCGTATGTTGCTCGTCTGCTCGCCGAGCCAGCCGAGAGCCAGAACAACACGGCTTTGATTGCTGTGTCGATTTCTAGTCGGTGCCTATCTACAAGCTGTGGCCGCAACAGCGACATGGCCTTGGACACTGGTTCTCGCAGCATGTCTGTGAGTTCATCGTCCAACAGGTCGGCGTCGAGCTTGCTTACCCGCGAATTGCGTGGCACCGCCGTGCGCACAGCCGTATGGCCTGCATTCTCTCGAATTCGCGCCTCTGAAGCGGCCCATGCTGGCTTCCACCGCTGTTGTGGATCTGCTTGAGGCAGTTCGCTCATAATTTCAAAAAAAGAGAAGATAAATAGGCTTGTGAAGATATAGACAGAGGCTAAAAATATAGCAAAGAGATGGCCTGCACACACACATGCAAATCAACAGCAACGTGTGAGCCGTGATGAGCCGAGTCGATTTGCGTCAACTCTATTTCGCCACGCCAATGACTCAAGGTTAGACCAAGTTACTGCGTTCACATCTGAACGTTGATTTAGTGGTGGTGAAGTGGTTTGACATCAGACTCCCGCTAAGCTTGTGCTAGATGAAAGCCGTAGTCTAAGTTTAGCTCATCAATGAATCCAAAAATATCAGGATATGCACGGCTGGAGGACATGCAGGCAATGCGGCGCCCATTCAGTGGAACAAGCGGGCAGGCTTTTCTCAGGTGGGTGGCTGTGGGTGGGTTGTTGTGACGATCCTTCACAAACTCCTCAGCACCCCCAAAGTAGCTTTGTGCGGTTCAGGCCTGTATTTTTTCCTTACAGCCAAAGGGGCTCTTCTTTTTCCGGACCATTTATCTCGATTTTTATCCGCACTCTCTTCTGCACTTTTCTTTATTTCACATTTTCTTTTGCTAGTTATCCCAGACAGTCAAGGTATCGAGCCGTACACACAATGAAGCTTCTCTCGCCTGTGCTACTGCTTACCGCCGCGCTGGTTGCTGCTGGCGCTCACGCCAACGACGCTATCCAGAAACGCGATATTTTCGACGACCTAAGCCAGGGCTTCCAGGATGTCGTTGACGGTATAGGCGGGGCCATTAACATAGGACATGATGGCGAGGACGAATCCAGCTCGCCGACATCTGCCAAGAGCACGCCGTCGCAGTCCCCAGCTCAATCAGTCAAGCCAACCTCGAGCAGCACTAGCTCGGTAAAGAGCACATCTAGCTCGACTAGCAAAAAGGCTACGTCCTCGGCGCAGTCGCTTACTACTGATTCCGGAGACAGTGACAGGAACTCTACCACGTCCACCACTAGCAGCTCTCCTAGCCCGACTCCAACTGGCGAGGCATGCACAGGAAATGGAAAGCGCTGCCCAACCATAGGCGAGAACACATACCAGCAGTGCTTGAACAAGGTGTGGACCAACCAAAAGTGTGGCAACTCGTTAGTGTGCGGTCTCGACGGTGGTGGAGCGGTCGCTTGTATGAGCAAGGATCAGGCAACTGTCGTTTACGATAAGTGCACGGGCGATGCCAAGCGCTGCCACGCAACTGAGAGCACAAAGTACCAGCAGTGTAACGGCAGCTACTGGGTCACTTATACTTGCGACAACTCGTCAAAGTGCTCGCTTGACGGTAATAAGAATGTCATCTGTGGTTCGACTTCGGGCAGTGGTGGTAGTTCGAGCTCGGTCACTTATAGTCTGGTCAAGCCCCAGCCATTTGTGCCAGAATCATCGGCGCCGTTGTCGGCTAGACTGACTGTAGGTGCGATTGCCGTTGCCTTGGTTGCCGCAGCTCTTGGAATGCCATCCCTTGGGTTCTAGGGTCACTGGTGTTGGGGGTTTCTTTTTTTTATGTTTCTATATTTTCTCTCTTTCTTTCAACTCTACACTAAGTGATACTTGTCGCTTACACTTACGATATGGTGCAGGACATATGAGAGGACGATTGATCTTGGTCTTGAGAGTCCGACTTGGTCTCGGCAAGAACTAGCTTGAAACGGTGACACTGTTTAAGGACCTCAAGTGCATCTTCCTCGCTCTTGGAGGAGAAGGTGGAGGACACTCCTTCATTTTTAACCTCGACCAGCAATATATCCTTGTCTTTACAATTAAAGCTCATCTTGATATAGTTTACAACATCCGACATCTGGCCCCCAGGATTCACTTGCACGTCTAAAACTTCCTCCGTGTCTGAGCCTATGCCCGTAGCTAATATAATATAACCCATTGTGTAGCTTGCTGTACTTGATAGTTGACGATACTTAGTGAGTGCAAAGTAAGAGTGCTGGAAAAACAAAAAGTAGGAGAAAGTGTACTTGAAGAAGAAAGAGTTTTTTCCCCTTCCGGAGTTGGCGCCGAGAGGATTGACTTACTTTATACAATCCCAGCCGCAGTGAGTGTCTCTGTTTTTTTGTGCGCTCTCTCTCCCTCTCACTCTTTCGCTTGGTAGCGGCGAGACTTTGGCTGTGAGGGGGGACGCTTGCTCACAGTCAACGCCCGCCCTTGGTTGCTCGATTGGCGGCCTTTCACATGCAAGACTTTGCCGCCCTAACATGCCTACCAGGGGGTACCTTTCTGTGAGTATGCCACACTATCCAGATCAACGGGAATAAAGTAAACAGGTGGTGGGGGTTAGTGACGTTGCAGAAATTGAAAACTCTTGATCCCAAAGCATGCGCACGTGGATAAGTGTGCATTTCTCGTCTACTTTTCTTTTTCTTCAATTTTTTTCAAGAAAAATAATTATATTGCTACGCATTTGAATTTATTCTTCAATTAATTATGTTTTCTGGCCGAGGTCGCAAGGATAGTGGCGGCGCTGGCGACCGACCCACGCCAACTGGACGACTACTGCAATCGCTATATGGTCGGAGTCGTGGCAACAGTAATGCACTGCCCAACAATTCAGCGTCGTCGCTCTCAAGCCCGACGAGCAGTACCAACGATTCGACAAGAGCAGACACAACTGGCTACTCCATGCTGGGAAACTTGCGCAGAGCAGAGCCTCAACCGACCGTGGAGCTGGCACGCCCGGCGACAGAGGCCGAGTTCAGTCGGGCGTCAGACGCCGCATACTCGGTGTTCGACAGACACGCGCTAGCAGGGTCAGCGTCGCTAATGGCCTTGCGCGCTACACAGCAGGGCCCTGGATTTGCCGACAATATCCACACCCAATCACTACACACGTTGGATCTGGGTCCTGACGGCGACGGGCTCCGTGGTGGCAGCACTAGTAGGGCCGGTTTTGGCGCTGAGTGTGTAGGGGCTGGCGGAGACAGCTTGTTTGGTCGCCGCATATCCTTGATGCCCGGCGAGGCTGCGGGCGATTTTGGCATTGGAGGCGACAGCATGGCTCCTTGGGCTTATTTCAACGATGAGCGCGACGTGCCGTTCCGACTCAATGCCGTGGAGATTGCTGCGCAAGACGACAAGAACGAGTGTGCCTTTTTGTCTCATCACTTTGAGCACAACAGCGCCCTTGGTGGCGAGTATGAGCGAGCGCGGTCTATTTTACCTTTGCTAGTGGGCCAGCTTCACCCGGAAGTCCCTTCTTCGCTTACTCTTCTAGCTCCAAAGAGCAGGCTGCTGGAGAAGCCTGTTATGTCAAGCGGCTTGCGCGAGGAACTCGATGTCATCCACGCGTTCAACGACAGGGCATGCCAGCGCCTTCGCGACATTGATCCGCACGGCGTAATGCCAGAATTTGCACAGAGTCATTTGCGCCGTATCATCCGCCAGCTCTTGGAGGAAATAGATATTGACGAGTCGCGCGGGTGGGACTCGGTAGTGTTCAACATGGCTATGAACGCTGTTAAGCGAGTTAAACCCAACGTGCGAGTACAGCTCAACGTGCGTGGCGGCGATAGCATGGACCTCCGGCGCTATGTGCGCATTAAGCGCATTCCTGGCGGCACACCTAATGACAGCCAATATATCTCGGGCATCGTTTTCACCAAGAATTTGGCTCATCGGCGGATGCCACGCTACCTAGTGTCGCCTCAGATCATGCTGCTGACGTTCCCGCTGGAGTACACTTCGCCGTCAAAATACGTTCTGTTTGACGATGAGCTCCGCGTACAGCAAGGGTTTGCTGAAAAGTTGGTACAGCGGATCACTGGCGCGGCTCCTGATATTGTGCTGGCTGAGAAGCACGTCCCACGCCAAGTACTCGAGGGCCTGATGCGCAACAAGATATGTGTCGCTTATGGCGTCAAGCGCAGCGTCATTCGCGCCATTTCGCGCTGTACTGGAGCCGAGATTGTTACTTCCATCGACAAGTTTAGCGACTATCCGCGCACCGGCGTATGCGAATCGATAGCAGTTCAAACGTACGAGGACGAGTCCCTGCCAGAGTACCGAAAGTCGTTTATTTTCCTGGACGGCTGCATTGACAACTTGGGTGGCACTATTGTGTTGCGTGGCGAAACGTTCGACAAGCTAGGCGATATAAAGCAGGTAGTGGACCTCGTTGTTTGCATGGCGTACAGTATGAACCTGGAGTCCTCGTTATTGCTAAACGAATTTGCTCTGGGTGCTCCTGGAAAGTACGAGCTGTCTACGAGCAATGCTGTGTCGGGCGGAAATATGGCTGGATCGCCTTCCGACAGTCAGTCGCTGGCCTTGCAAGCGCTAAGCGAGTACACAATCGTCTTGTCTTCGTCGCCGTGCGTGCGCATTCCTCCGCCTCATGTGCTGGTGTGCATGCGAGAAAAGGAATTGGCCATCGGCGCCATTACGGAAAAGTTCAACAAGCTTACCAAGGCTGCGCGGCGAGATCCGTACTCAGTTGGCAACGGCGATGAGCTTGTCGCCCATTCTGCCCATAGCACGGGCGTGTCGTTCTTGGTGTCGCGCCAGCAAAGCGCAGCAGGTTCAAATCGCATGCGACAGCAATACGAGAGCGAGCTTGCGTTGCACGAGAGCCACATACACGAGGGCGAGGCGTTTTTAGAGGCGAATCCACAGGCCGTCAGCCTTTGGGACTACCAGAGCATCGTCGTGGCATATATTGTGACCTGTCGTAAGCACGACTACTTGGTGTGCGCTGGCCCGCAGTACCACTCGATTGCCTTCTACGGCCACACCGACGTCACGCTGGGCCAGTATCTAGAGGAGATGTGCTTTGATCTCCACTATGACTGCCCCAGCAACAACCGTCTATGTCCACATCCAATGTATGAGCACCGTCGCAGCTACATTCACCACCACGGCAAGATTGACGTCACCATGGACGAGTATCCATGTCCGATCGAGCGCATGAGCGAGGAGATCCTAATGTGGGGCGAGTGCAGGCTATGCCACAAGAGCACTCCGGTCACACGCATGTCTGACGAGTCCTGGCGCTACTCCTTTGGCAAGTACTTGGAGACCACCTTTTACAACGACACGCTGGCACCGCGCGCTTGCATATGCCCTCACGACATCCATCGGGATTATGTGCGGTGTTTTACGTTGCGAAATATGGTGGTGAAATTCGAGTACTCGTCGTTCCCCATATGGAGCATAGCGACGCCTACCACGCCGCTGTACTTTAACATGGAGGTCAGCATCCGGCTCAAGGAAGAGGAGGCTCGTGAGTTGCGCAAGCGGCTAGACGACTACTACGCGTCGCTGGCAAGTCGGCTGGAGGCATTCCCGCTGGAGCTTGTGTTTGACGAGCGGATCGACGAGTGCAAGCGCGCATTGAACGTGCTAACAGCGCGTGCAGCTACTGAGCAGGTTTACTTCCAGCAGACACTCGAGCAGACATTGCGCAATACGCACCCGGCTGACACTTTGGTTATTGTCGTCGTATACGTGGCCCTGCAGGACAAAGTTGTTGAGTGGAACTTGCAGTTTTCAGAGCTCGTGCAGTCCTTTATCCAGCTCGATGCCTCTAGTCGTGCGATCTCGACAGCCAAGCGTGTGATGTCGAGCGAGGCTTTGAGCGGTGGAGATATTGCGAATCCCAAGGGCGCTTTGCCGCCGCTAGCCAAGGAGCCCAAGACTGACTCGCTGGAAATCATCGACGAACTGCACTCTGCAACGCACCACCATGACTATGTGCCTAGTGACATTGGGGCTCAAACTGTTGCTCGGTTTGATATGCCACATATCAGCACTTCGCCATCCGCCGAGTTGTCTGCGGCTTCCCTTGTGGCTGCCAATTCAGCAGACACCTCGCTTAATTCGCCCTTGATGTCTCGTCTCCACCGGCGGCTGTCAATGGAGATGATGAGGCAAGAGCGAGAGCGCCAGGAGAAGCTGCAAGAGAAGCTGCGCCGCACTGCCGAGTTCATCGATGGCCGTGCCAAGGGTGTGAAGCTGATAAGCAAAACTGGCGCATCATCAGCTCTGCCACTGCTGCCGCCTCGCCAGTATGTGCATCCCAATGACGCCGGCCGTGTTGCAGACTATTCGACGACCAGGCTGATTGGCGGCGTTGCCACTGATATTGACGAGGTTGTGCGAGTTACTCGTCAGACCGAATTCCCTGAGCTTCGTGGTCGTCGGGGCAAGTCAAAGACAAAGTACGCCGCGGGGTATGGCAGCAAGGATGCCCAACCGCTATTCGATATATTGCAGCAGCCTGACTATGCTCATTATGAGCCTGGCACTGCGTCAAAAGCTACCGACATGGCCAAGGACGTTGGACAGCTTCCTTCGCGCATTCCTGGCATCCGCTCCCAGCAACCTTATGCTGTCGATAGTCTGCCCGATAACGCACTGGCAGCAGAAATCGAGCGACGCAGTGCAGCTGGTAGTCGGCCCTTGTCGAGCTTTGGAAAGCCGCCTGATACGCGGAATTCTAATATTCCACGGCCACCAAACATCCGCGGCCGAGCTACTTCGCCTACAGGCGCCGAGTCACAGCACCCCACAGCGTCGGCACCGGCCAGTCACGCAGCTACCACTAGTAACATTGGAGGCGGCGATGAGCAACATAAAGGCGCATCGAACGTGTTCCTCCGTCTAGCCAAGCGCCTCAACAGCGCCAAGGGCAACCAAAACTCGTCGGCCATTCTGGGAACTGCTCCACGCAAGATGAACCTATTGCTTCCAGCTGCCGCACAATACATGAGCCAGCAACCGCGGCGGCCAGTGACGCCCCAGGTCCAGGTATTCTATACCAAGCCGTCGCCCTCAGAAGAATCCACAGCGCGCAAGTCGAGCTCCTCTCGACGTCACTCGTACCAAGTTCCGCCTGATGGTTCAAGTGCCACTGCGTTGGACAACTCACCGACTCGCAAAGCAGCTGGATCAAGTCGCTCACGGCAAGTATCGGCCAATCGCCGCGGCAGTGCAGCGCACAGCAGAATATCTGTTGGTAGAGCCGAGGAATTCGACGGCGATGATGATGAGCTGAAGGCTGAGGATGTCAGCTATAAAGAGCTTTGGCCGTCAAGCAGCTCGCGACGTCGTTCTGCCACTGTAACCCGAGTGTCTACCGATGACGGGCGTGTACGCGGCTCCTCGACACTCGAATATCCTCCAGTTCCGCCCCCGCCACATAACTCGTATGCCGCACAGTCGGCTGGGCCGGCTTCTCAGACAGCAGATGGCGTTCCTGCTGGCTCTGGATCTGCGAGCAAGCCCAGTGTCGCTTCTCGGGCGTCAAGTATTATCCCCAGTATCACTCGGCGACTGGGCTTGGGCTTTGGATTTCGCTCCAACGCGCCACGCAATCCAAGTGTCAAGCACGGTCAGGATACGACGGTGACTACTGACGACGATGAGCACACAACACCTGCATTGCAACAGAAGCCACGTCCAATATCCATGCATCTTGCTGACAGCAAAGGTGCCCGTGCGCTTATCCCCGCACAGCTTGTTATCGATCGCAACCCCATGCAGGATGCCTTGCGCAGGCCTGGCACATCTGGCCGGCGCCGAGTCTCTGGAGCAGAGGCAAGCAGTCGTACCAATGCGTCAGACTCGGAGTCGTCATCAGGCACTGAGTCGTCGTCCACATCGAGCTCGATCTCTATTGACACTAGTGGCGACAGTGATGCCTTTGGTGGGGTCGATGACCACCTTCCCTATCGTACGGAGAACTCGTGGACACCGTCAAGCAATAGGCCACGCTCTGGTTGGAATAGCTACGCACAGGCCGCATCGACCGACAACCCTAGCTTATCGGTTGGGACGCCTGACACGCACTTGGATCTACTGATGAGTTCTCCTATGCGCACGACGCATAACTCGTCACTGCAGGGCAGGTCTCGGGCACGTCTGACCGGGGGATTTGAGGACAGCGCTGATGGCGTGGCTAGTGGTAGTGTCCGTGCAAGCATGTTTGAATCCACTCGCCAGCCACGTCTCCATTTGCGACGGGATTCGTCGACTGAGGACGACGATCTGGACACGCACGAGCCAGATTTGCACTTTGGCCAAAGCGACACTGGCAGTGATGCTGAAAATATTATTGGCAGCGTTAGCGAGCAGGATTCCAAGGCTGCGGCCGAGTATCTACACTCGGTCATTACTGCGTCTGGCACGGTCACTGCAGGGCATGGTGCTGACTATACCCGCGAGCCATCTACGGCATCAGCGTCTACGCCTGCCATGCCGGGACAGGTGTTGACTAAGATCGGCTCTATCGAGTCTGGCCTTGACACTGGCACCGGCGTCATGACTGGCAGTGGGGACTCGACAGCCGCAATCTCCTTGCCGCAAGAGAACTTGAATAAGCTGTGGAAGACCATATCAAAGCTGCTCATGGCGCCTGGGAGCTCGCAGTTGTTCCAGATTGGAATTGACTTGAAGTATCCACTAGACCCGACCGAGCACGTCGTAGCCGGCTCGCCAATTATTGTCCGCGAATCAGAGCCCAGTTCTATTATAGCATTCACGCTGATGACGAGCCAGTACCGCGAGGAGATACACACGATCTTTGAGAGGGCCAAAGGATACACTGGGGGTAATGGCGACACTCGCGGCTCTGGCAACAACAACCGCACTGGCCGGACTTCTGTCGACTCGTCCTTGTTTGGCAGTGCTGAGCCAGAGTCCAAATCTCCTGTTAACGAGTTTGCCAAGCCCGAACCTCACCAGCTGCAAGACGAGGACGCCATTATCGAGCGAGTAATGATGGATATGCCCGGCCATCATCCTCGGTTCGAGTTTGCTGCTGAGAAGACAAAGTTCGTGTGCGAGGTGTTTTACATTGCACAATTTGAGGCCCTACGGCGATGCAACGGCTGCGAGGGCAGCTATATCGAGTCGCTATCTCGCTGTATGCCCTACATTGCTCAGGGTGGCAAGTCTGGCAGCGCATTTTTACGTACTCGCGACAAGCGCTTCATCATCAAGGAGGTGCTAAACGCCGAGTCGGAGGCGTTTCTCAAGTTTGCGCCGTTCTACTTTAAGCACATGTACCGTACCTACCGCGACGTGTTACTGACGGTGCTAGTCAAAATCTTTGGGTTTTGTCGTGTTTCTTATCGTAACGCGCGCACGAAAAAGTGGGTCGAGATGAACGTCATCATCATGGAGAATTTATTCTACGAGCGCACGTGCAAGCCCACTTTTGACCTCAAGGGATCCGAGCGTAACCGCATGGTGGACGAGACTGGCTTGAATGAGGTGCTTCAGGACGAGAACTTTGTCAAGCTCATTCGCAAGAATCCGCTTTGCATACGCCAGCAGACTAAGCGCCACTTGCACGACGCCATATGGAATGATACGTTGTTCTTGTCCAAGATGAACGTCATGGATTACTCGCTGCTGGTTGGCGTCGATGAGAGAAATAACGAGCTTGTAATTGGCATTGTCGACTTTATCCGCACGTTCACCTGGGACAAAAAGCTGGAAAGCTGGGTAAAAGAAGCCAGTATTCTGGGTGGTGGCGGCAAAAGCCCAACTATTGTGTCGCCCAAACAGTACAAGAAGCGCTTTCGCGAGGCCATGGAGAGGTATTTTCTCATGGTGCCCGACAAGTTCTTTGTCTTGCAAGCAGCCGAAGAAGAAGACTGAGCATGATCAACAGCTGGCCGATATATATAAATTTTTTATATTTGTTAATAAAACATTTGTCATTTAATGACTTGATTGCATGGCACAGTATTAGTGACAGCACGACTGAGATGGGAACACATGTATTTGAGACACAAGGCCACGCCTCTTATATTGCCAACTGGACATTAAGGGCGCAGTCAGTATTACCCCCACATATACTCGTGGCTATTCATTCAACACTAATTTATCGCTCATTTTCCGACCTTTGTTTCTTACCATATGGCGGCATCTATTAAACAAAGTAACTTGCGGGTGAAATTTTCAGGTCCGAGAGTTGGCTTATATTCAACCTAGTTGTTTATTTTGCGCCCACGAACTAGTCGACTTATTTGCCTCTTATTTTTTTTTTGCTCTCAAACATTAAAGTAGCAAAAAAAAGGAATCCTGGTCAACTGTTAATAATCTCTTCTTTTTTGTTCATAGCTATTCACGGTCGCTGTTGTCTATCCCGTCTTGCCTATTTTTTTGCTAGTCTGCTTAACGAGTCCGTATGAGGTTGTTCCGCAAGTCCAAGACTGGACAGGGTTCAGCAGGCGCCGACGCTTCGAAGCAGCTTGAGGTGTATCAACCACCACAAACTGAGCAGCCGGAGGTCTTGGCACCGCCGCCGGCGCAACCGCCTCCGGTACTACAGCTCGACTTTGAACTTCCCTTGGTTCCACCCGTCAGTAATGCCATGAGCAGCTCAACAGCAGGTGCGCCCAGTGGTGGCAACACTTGTCCTCCTCAGCAGCAGTACAATGCGGGTGGAGCCATCCCTGGTCAAGGATTTCATGCCACAGCGAACATGGGCGACAACATGGAAGGCGGTCTTTTGCACCAAGGTCTGCTGGAATCCGATATGCAACGCATCGCCGCTGCCTACAGCTTTGACTATCCCTTCCAGTTAGCTGAGGACTCGTCGCAGAGCCAAACCGAGGAAGATTCGGTCCAGCGGCAGCTAGCGGAGCAGTTTGGATTTGGACCAAAAGCACACCGCGCCATTCCTCAGCCGCAACACCCACCTTCGCAGAGCAACGTCGGCTACAACGCAACCACGCCGTACCATGCGCCCTCTGTCCCAGCCAGCCAGGCCGCTAGTAATTCGTCATCGCAAAAGCACCAGCAATTGGCGCACGCTGTCATGCACAATATGCAAATGGCGGCTGCCAACCGAACCACCTTCAGCAACACGCCCACTATCCATATGGCGATGTCGCACAGCTCGAATGGCGGTAGCTCTGCGTCTAGCGAGGACGAGTGCGGCGTGCCAAAGCTAAGAAGCTCGATGACAGCCATGTCTCTGTCTGGGGGTGCCCCGCCCGCCACGGGTTCCGCTGTAGGGAAATTATCGGATCGCGCACAGCACATCCAAAAGGTCCGCGAGGCGAGCACGCTGGGAAAAGTTGTAGCATTTTCAAAGGCCACCTATTCTCCTGGCGGTGATGCCGCCGCCAATAGCGACGATGGCGATGACGATGACGACTTGGTGCCGCTAGGCGGGCTAAGGAAGGCGGCTAACAGAAGTGTGCCGAATATCTCTGAAGTTGTCAGAAATGGCGTCCAGGCTAGCATGACTGCGCAACAGGGTAAGTAGATCGATAGCGATGCTTGGTGGATCGATATGCGCGATAAATGAATTGCCATGTGGTTCAACCAATGGAGCTCCTTTACTAATTCCTCCCCCCGCAACTGTTTTGCTTTAATTTAGCAGCGACGCATGGGCACATGTTCCCCAGCCCAGTGGCTTACGACGGTGGAGCGGGTATGCCCAAGCACGCTGCCCCGCAACACACGCTAAGCATGCATAACCTACACCAGCAGCAGCAGCTCTATCCCTATCCGCACCAGCACCAGCAGTATCAGCAATCGATGCACTCGCCGTCGACTGCATCGGTGACCTCGCAAATGAGCGCGCCAATGGTGATGCGGAGAGCCACAATTCAGCAGCCTGGTCCTAGCATTGGCCTAAATCAGCACCACATGTACCCCGGCAGTTCGCCCCAGCAAATGGCTTATCCACGCAGCAAGGTAGCAGCGGGTGGCGTCAGTTCCACGTATAACCATGTTGGGTACTCGCGTACGCCAGGGATGCCAGACCCCTCTTCGCACGCCTACACGCCATCGCCCTTGGGACAGATGCCAGTCTACAGCCAGCCCGCAATTGCTATCCAGCAGCAAATGCCACCAGCCGACGTGCACATGGCGCAGTATCCACCACCAATGGTGAACCACGCCGGAATGCCCATGGCGAATCAACAGCTGTACCCCCAGCGAGTTCAGCCATACCAGCTTTTGCAGCAACCACTGCCGCAACAGTTTCCGGCACAGCAATTCTTGCCACAACAGCATCCGCCACACCAGTTTCCACAACAGCAATTCCCGCCGCCACAACAATTGCCACAGCTACAGCCCCAGGCCACGACTCAACATCCACTTGCTCCAGTTGGTCAGCACCCTGCCGCGCTAGCTAGTTTTATTCCGTCGCAACTGGCCTGTCGCGGATCAATGTCTAAGAACCCACTGATGCGCGATATCAACAAGCTCAAGAGCTTCTCGGCTAAGGACTACACCTCTCGACCAACACTGCTAGCCGAAGTGGACAGTCGCCAACAGGCAAGGAAGAACATGCCAGGACTTGGCGGCACGACTAGTCATAGCTACCAACCCGAAGTGCCACCTCCTATTCAGCAGCAACCATTACCGCCTCTTCCCGAGCCTCAGCCTCAACAGCATCAGTCTTTCAGACAACACGATCAAGGCGAATATCGCGACCATCGCGACCAAGGCGACCACTATCCAAGACCTAACAGATATGAGGCTTCCTACCACAACCGCTCCAGGTCATGCCAAATCTTTGACGACGAGGAAAACGACCACTCATCCGTATCTTCACACACTAGTGGCCAGCGCTACCATGGTGCAGGGCGCAACGGTAGTCATGGGCCAATGAGGCGCCACAGATACGACCATGTGGACAACACATATGGCAGTGAGTATGGCGAGAGGCTTCGGCATCGTGAGAACCGCCAAGTGGCACCGCCACCGTCTTCACACGGTCGCCGGGTACTTGAGCAACGTCGTCAACCCCGGCGCAATTCTCGGTACTACGAACAATACGAACATCATGACTACGAGGAGCGCTCGGAGACTTACGCCCGAGACTATTATGACGACCTGGACGATGACGAAGAATTCGATGAGCGGTATGGTGGCCGTTATGACCATCGACTGGCGAGCTCAGGCTCTGCCAGGCGGCGCGATGCTCACCGCGATGCTCAGCGCCGGCCTTGCGCTTCTGACGTGCGTGTGGGTCGCGCTAGGGGCGAGGCTGGATGGGCATCACCATACAGCAGCCGAGGAAGCACCCATGTACGCCACGGCTACCACAACAGGTCACGACTGGTTCATCTTGATGATCCTCGTGATGGCGACAGTATTGTCATCAGGTCGTCGCCACCACCCACGGGCAAGACTAGTGGCTCAGACTCAGAGTCGCTACTGGTACTTGAGCATGGTAAGCCTAGGTCGCAATTTGGCCGCATACTGGCTAATCTTAAGCGGCAAACAACGGGGTTTGCGCCAATGTCGCCAAAGGCAACGGTACACAGCGTTCAGATCAGAGAGGCAAAAGTTACTGGAGCGCAACGAGTGGCAGATGGCAGGATCGTTGAGATGAAGTCCGAAAATGACGACGACGTAGAAGTTGAGAGCTTACCAGCGAGCGCCTTGCCTGAGGCCAATGTGGTGGTCGATAGGGGAAACGATGCGCCAACACCGCCAACTGAACCCACAGAGCAGGGCGATCCAGAGCAGCCATCGCAGATTGCGACGACTTCAGTGGCAGTTGTAGACAATGTCGACAAAGCTGAAGACCCTCCAGTACCTCCCACGCCTGCCTCAACAAATGCAGTGTCAGTTGCTGCGGCGTAAACCTTTTTATTAATAACAGTTATAATATGCAATACATATGCTAATATCAAACGACATACCCGCCAAACTTGTTCACTTGTCTACTAACACCGAGGCTCTCCAGGACTGATAGTTGGCGTAGAGCGGCGTTTCACGATAATCGCGGTCTTGGATCATCGACACTATGCCAATTCGTGGCCGAACAGCTGCTGCCTTTGCGGCCCGCTTCGCCGTGGCAATTTTGGCTACGGCAGCAGAGGCGGCTATTTGAGCAGTCTTTGTCGCTGGCCGACCACGACGTTTCTGAACCACAGGGGGTTCTGCTGGCAATACATCCAGCTGACGGGGCGTTCTAAGGGAGGCGCGTCTGGTGTTTGCTGGTGTAGTCTCTACGACCTGCGCCCTAGTTCTCTTTCGCGGCATAGAGCCAATTTCATCTTCCTCGGCTTCCGCGGGTGTAACAGCGGCTGCCAGTGGTGGCTGAATAGTCGCGCGACGTCCGCGTGGAGCAGGAGTTAATGGAGCTGGCGAGTCTCTACTATCATTGGCATCGACCAATGCCTCGCGAGGGCGTTTCTTTGCTGGCGTTTTTGCTAGAATGTCACCGCCACTGTCGATTTCAGCCAAAGTACCCTTGCCAAACTCCTCCAATTTTGCCAGCGCGTTGCTGTACACCTTGGGTTTAATGGAAGCAATAGCAAGGATATCGGCCTTGCTCGCCACGCGCTTTTTAAAGCGCTTACAAACCAAGGCGAATGCACCAGCAACGTACGCAGAATCGGCCCAGTTCATATGTCTGCTTACCGACAAAGGCATAGTCGCGCCAAAGCTTTGCTTAAACTCGTCAAGTAGCTTGCGTGAGTATTCGATAACTCCCTGTGGTGGTCCAAACCTGACGTCGAGCTCTTCTAAGGTGATGTGTTTGTTGAGACCCAGAGCAACGCGTATGTCGTGTGTGCACTTTTTATACTCGCGCAAGCTAAGTGCCGACAAGGCACTGCCTGCCGCTTCGTTGAATTCGACCGAGAGGCTCTCACATGCAAGCTGAATTGACACAGGTTGCTTTGCGAGGTTGAGAGAGTGCACCTTGGACCCCGAAAAGCGCTGGTTTATCTGGTCAAAGTACTGAGCTGCCTTGGCCGCAAGGTTTGGAATTCCATCAAGTTGAAGCTTGTTGAGAAGGCTACTTAAGTGCGCCATTTGAAATTTAGAACAAAAGAGAGAGAGAAAAAGATACAACAAAAAAAATAAAGAGAGCAATGAAAGGAGCTGGTACTGGCAACGACAACACGTCATTGTTTACTGTAGAGGTTGATTAGACATGGTTAGGTGATCAGGCAAGATTACAGGCTTACTCGCCAGCGCGCCTATTAGAGCAGGCTACAATTTTGACCTTGTCAGTAATGGTGAAGGTCTCGTGGTCGCATTTGAAGCTCGAGTTAGTGACGTTAAGGGTCCAGACATCGTCGCAGTTGTTATATGTTTTTAGGTGCCCCTTAATGGTCACCTTCGCCTTGACTTTGCTGGACAGCGCCTCCGATATGCTTTTATCGTATTGCTCTAACACTTGCATAGCAAGCTGCGGTGTAATATGTCCAGCCTGGATAAGTTCGTTAAGTGAATCGATAAGCGCAGCACCCAGTGTACTACTCCGGTACAATTCGTAATAAAAAGGCATGAATGGATAGTTTGCTTAAGAGGACAAGTAGAACAGATCTGTAACAAAGTGACTTTATTGAATAGAGACGGCAAAAGCATTAGATGGAAGATCTGCTTAATACATCTGACATGGACGATTATTAGATTTGCAAGTATGGTTGATGTTAGAAACTAGTAGAAATTCTGAGTGTAAAGTACATCTAATGTCACGGAAGTTTAATCACGAATAATGTGTTTATCATATCAAAACACTTGGTGCAGTTTAAACGCCACATTTCAACAATGATTAAAAATACCAATATATTTGCATTTAATGGAATAAGCTCTCTATCTTTTCTCTAGAGTCATACTATCAGCAACTGGTGGATTATATGGTTTGATCTCCCACCTGGCTCTGAATGAACGAAATGAGCTCCATCATTTCATTCTGGTCATCTTCTGTCCATGGTCCTACATTGGTTGGCAATGCTACTAGATCTTCTAACATTTGTATCTCGGCGTTTCCATTCATTTCTGGCTCTAGTTCCCTTGCCTTATTCATAATTAAGTCATACATACTATTACCCATATTACCAGGCTGGAGACAGTACCTGTTCATGTCACGTTTGCTGGCAAAAAGAAAACATGTGGTGTCTGATATTGTGGTGTCATTATGAGTAGATTCGCCGTACCTTCCATTGCAATAATAATGAACAACGCCATTACCAGTGGCCAAAAAGATAGCGGCTTGTTCTGGCCTACATGTACACATTTTTAGTGCACGCCTTACAGCATTGTGACATGTGGTCTGCTCTACGTCAATAAATTTCATAGGCTTTATAACAAAGTTAACTGAGTCTAGGAAAAGAACTGGGCACTTCATACGAACTTCAAAAGGCACAACTGCGTTGCTAAAATAATACTATGGTGGGTTTGTTGGCTAGAGAAAAGTGGGAGTACGAAAGAAGGAAAACAGGCAGCTAAAAGCCAGCTTTTTATAACACAGCATGAGGTAGAGGAGGCTAGGGAAAAGAAGACAAGCGTGGAAGTACTTTCGCAACCATTACGCATGGATATGCACTTGCCAAAGTCTTCCACTTCTTTTGACAAAGCATCTGTTTTGTCACCAGTTGACGTCAATATTCAGAGGACGATTGTCTGACGCTGATGACAAGACTGCGATATCATTGTATAAAGTCCCGACATCACGCCTTGATCTCCTGTCAACCGTCCAGAGTAAACTAAATGCGTATACAGATATATACAGAGCACACTTCTTTGGGCCGACATAGCCTTTTCTTGGATATACAAGCTTTGGCAATTCAACAAATGTTAATTAGATGTCACACATATCTAATCGGGAGCTATACACTCCTCAGATCACAACTATCAAGCCCGGTATTCTCGTTACTAGAAACACCCTTATTGAAAAAAGCGGCAAGTAAATTGAATCAAAATATGTGATTAATGCATAACTACTTTAGGAGTGCTGCTCATGTAAGCCTAAAGCACATGTGAAAGTTTACATATACGAATGACTCTTTAACAACATGAATTCAATACATTAATCAAACATATTAGTGTTTGTAAACAGCCTACAGCCTCTTTGGCAATCCAGTCGAACCTACATCTCTTCGCGTATCTTGCTCTGGTTGCTTATCTAGCCCGACCGAGGCATTGTGAAGTTCCAAAAGCTGCTCTGCCTTGTCATCCTCCAGCATATCCGCCACATGTGGATCCAAGTGCCTGCCAATGTGTTTTATTGACCCGCCCTCAACACTGCCATCAGCTGTATTTCTGCCTGTCTGCTCCTGAAGCAGATGCAAGTACGACGTCCACTGTGCGAAAAATGGCTCCAGAAACCGCCTGTCGCTTACTGATCGATGACTCCTAAACTCTGAGCGCACGTACTGGTCGCCGACAAAGCGCATCTCTCGCGGCATAAACCGATGTGTGCGCAATATGCTGCGGTACAAATGCAAAGGATTTGTCATAATTCAAAATGAATAATTTGTTGTAAAAAAAAGTAGTAGCAAAAAGATAAGATAGAAAAGCAAAGTTTGTGTCCAGAAACTTGGATAAGATCGCTCGCAACCATACTTTAAACCCGGATCAAAAAGAGGCGGCTTCATTCGCGGAATTTTTTTACCCTGACCTATGCCATTTTCTTTTGCAAGATATTCGCCGGTAGCACCCTCTTTTTTTATTATTCACTTGGCTATGTCAGAACACAAGCGCAAGGTATCTACGGCCGGATCCGTAGATGGCAGCGAGCAGCCGACGCCAGACCACGCGATGCATGGAACCGCTGTGGCACTTGTTAAGCGCCCAAAGACCGACAACAGCGCCGCCATGGTAGTTTCTAAAAGCGACGCGACAGCAATAATTAAAGCTGGACCAAAGCGCACCTCTGGAATGCAAGCGCCGATTATGCACTTGACTGGCCATGGCGGCGAGGTAACGACGTGTAGATTTTCTCCCAGCGGCAAGCACTTGGCCTCTGGCTCCGCCGACACACAAGTATTTCTGTGGAATACCTACGGCGACTGTGCCAACTACGGAGTATTGCGAGGTCACAAGGGGAGCGTTTTAGAGTTGCAGTGGATGCCAAGCGGCGAGCGGCTGATTACCGCTAGCGCAGATAGCACGGTGGCTCTGTGGGACGCGACTACTGGTGAGCGGCTTAAGCGTGGCAGGCGACACACTGCGCCAGTCAACGCGTGTTGTCCGCTAAGTCGTGGATCTGGTGACGACAACGTGTTTGCCAGCGCTTCTGACGACGGATGCCTGCTTTTGTGGGATGCGCGCGAGCGCCATCCTGTGGCCACCATCACTCACGGCTTGCCATTAACGTCTATTGCCGCGGCGCCAACGGGAAATACAATATACGCTGGCTCGCTTGACAACAGCATTAGCTCTTGGGACGTGCGCAGTCTATCTCTCGTGGACACCTTGCGCGGTCACTCTGGCACTGTCATGGGATTATCCATCTCGCCCAAGACTGGCAACTACTTGCTGTCCACATCGCTAGACAACACTGTGCGGCTGTGGGATCTTCGCCCCTATTGTCGCATTCCCAATCGCTGTGAGCGAGTGTTTACTGGAGCCCCACATGGCTTTGAGCGGAGTTTCATACGGCCCGCATTCGACAGGGACGAAAGCATGGTTGCCAGTGGAAGCGCCGACCGTACTCTTACTATTTGGAATATGAGGTCGGGCGAGATAAAGTACAAGTTGCCTGGACACAAGGGATGTGTGACTCAAGTCGACTTTCATCCACTCGAGCCCATCGTCTTGTCGGGCAGCGTAGACAAGAGCATGTTTTTAGGCGAGATTTAGAGTAACATATTGCTCTCTTCTAAATAGTGCTTGCAATTAATGGAGGATGCTAATATATATCTTGTTTGGGTTCATTTTGAAGCGGAAGAAATACCTGATCTAGTGGTTGGCATTTGACTTGAAAATTAGCTCCGAGCATGGATAACGCCCTCTTCAAAAATTGCTGGACGAGAAGACTGGCGGGTGACTTCAAAGTGGTGTCATGCCTGAAGCAAAAAGGCATCCTTTGGAATACATCACCCTTACGGAATCCCCTGCTTCCAGGAAATGGGAAATGGTGAAGAAGTGGGCGACTGTGACAACGACAGGCAGTCAACGACGTCCATCCACGGCGCCGCGCCTACTATAAAAACTAGGACATGTGCCCGCCCAACTTATATTTATCCTTCACTCCCACACCCTCCTTTTTCTCACATTCCCATTTAGGCATTTCTTGGTACACCCAACACAGAATCATTTAGCTAAACTACACCTACTTCAACAAATGGACGTAATCGTAATTCCTTTTTTCACCTTGGAGGGAGAGGATAACAACCCAAAGATCCACGGTCTAATAATTCCTGGAAGTGCATGTGGTACCATCATTACAAGGTATATAACTAATACTCATAGTTCATTACTCAGCAACAAGACACTATTCTTGGTATCGGACCGTAACGGAATAACCCCATTAAGAACGAGTGAAGCTGGCTGTTTCAAGGAAGGCGATAGCATCTTGATATCAAAATCGGATATCGTCGAAAACTTGAACCATCTTTCGATTTACAATCAACTAAGAGACAGATATGACGAGATGAAAGATAATGAAAAAAACTCATTTGAAATATGCCGGTTCGATTAGTTCAAGCATCGTTTGGTATTTAGTTTGTTCATTGAAAAGAATTAGTCGATAGGTCATGTATAAATGCTATCCAAATTCATTAATAATAAACCATATTAAATGCTACTTCAATACTAGGCTATCACCTGGTTGGCGTGTCTTCTGTCCCTTGTTGCAAGTCATCAGGCTGCACCGTCGCCTCTGGCTGGCCTTCGCTCAGCAGCAAGTCTCGTTCCTGAGCCTCTCTCTCAAGCCTCTCGCGCTTTTCCCTGATACGTCTGCGGAAGCGACGTAGCTTAGCAACAGCCAAAATAACTGGCATAATATCAAAGATGGGCTGAATAACGCTGTCAACGTCCTCTTGAGTTATAGCCGTCACCGAGTTCTCGCAATTACTCTGCTTACTGGGCAAAGCAAACGTGCCATCCTGCGTAACCCATGGATGCTCGCGGATCTCCGCAATAGTGATACGCGAATCGGGGTTGGAGTCAAGCATGCGCAGCAAGAGTC
>JANBQS010000272.1:0-23610 GCA_027577415.1 Coemansia sp. RSA 922 | reverse complement strand
AAGTTGTTTGATTTTGTGTGCCCGTCTTCGTCAATAAAAATAGGGGGGAGGGATGACGGGAAGGAATCCACATCAGAATTGTGGCGAGCGGGTGGCCTTTGTTTTATACCCGTGTGCCCAAGGAAAAAAAATTTTCATCAGCCAATTTTTTTTTTTGGGGGGAGAGTAACGTGCGGTACACGGAAGTTGGGGATGGAGATCTGCAAACACCTATCCCTATCCACGTGACTGAGCCGATTAGATCCATTGTGCTGATTCATAGATTACTTGCTTACGAGATACTGGAGTGATCGATGAGGACTGACTTTTTCTTTGCTTCTAGGCATAGCTGACAACAAACGCTTTTATATATATTTTTACATTGAACCGAGGAAATGGCGACATCACAAAGTACCACGACAGTAGAGCAGACGATTTCGTCAGAGGAAACCTCGGGAGTTACGACGATCGATACGGCAGACCTCGGCAATAGCAACAACAACAAAATAGAGGAAGAGGAAGGCCAGTCACAGGCATATAACCCAGAGACTGGCGAGATCAACTGGGACTGCCCGTGTCTGGGAGGTATGGCGCAGGGAACTTGTGGCGAGGAGTTCAAGGCGGCGTTCTCTTGTTTTATATACTCTGAAGAAGAGCCAAAAGGAATGGACTGTGTAGACGCGTTCAAGGCTATGCAGGACTGCTTCCGTGCACACCCCGAGGAGTATGCGAACGAAATAGACGACGGCGAAGAGGACGATGATATTGAGACTGAGGATAGCGGTAATGACACAGATATCGAGGACATTAAAGATACTGAAAATAAGGACTAGTCTTTTTTATGCTCTTAGCGATGTTACATATAGATGATTTTCTTAGAGAAAGCGCGGATCAGGCGGATAAAAAAAAAAGAGGTCCCACGGTCTGAGCGCTGTTGTGTTTTCTCTTCTCCACTAAGGAACTATCCGTATTAATCACCACTCTATCGAATATTATCATGTTCAAGGTTCTTCTATTTGGTTCAGGAGCGCTTGGCAGCGTGTTTGCCTGGCGACTGCAAGAAAGCGGCAAGGCCGAAGTGACTGCTGTTTGCCGCAGTAACTATGAGGCAGTGTCTCGGGACGGGTTCCGGATCACGTCTCAAATGTATGGTGACCACGTTTACCAGCCCAGCCGCGTAGTCCGCAGTGTCGAGGAGGCCGTGGACGATGGCACGAGCTATGATTTTGTTGTGGTTTGTACCAAGGCGCTACCGAACTTGGGCGACAACTCTGGGCTTATCACCAGCGCAGTTACTCCGCAGACGACGATCTTGTTGATTCAGAACGGCATTGGCATTGAGGAGCCATTCTTGACCCGGTATCCCGACAACGCAGTAGTCAGCGTCGTTGCGTATATTGATGTTAGTCAGCCAGAGGACGGAGTCATTGAACATGGTAGCAATGCGGTGCTGGCCATGGGCCCGCCTTCGCCGAGGCTGGAGGAGCTGGCGCAGGCGTGGAGGGATGGCGGAGTCGTGTGCTCGGTGGCCGAGAACATCCAGGCTTTGAGATGGCTAAAGTTGGCGTGGAACGCGTCGTTCAATACTGTGGCTGTGGCGTCTGGTGGCAATGACTCGCGTAGGATGCTGGATGACCCAGAGTGCCGTCTGTTGGTACAAAGACTCATGAGCGAGGTCTACCGTCTGGGCGAGGCTGTTACGGGAGCGACATTGCCTGTAATGAGAGGCATTGACGGGCCTGAGGCATTGATCGCCGACACGGATAGACCGGGCGTGGTGGTTGTGCCGTCGATGCTCATGGACTTTTTAGCCAAGAGGCCGCTGGAGCATGCCGTAATCTTGGGAAATCCAATTGCTATTGCCAGGGAGCTAGGAGTCGATGTGCCATGTATGCAAGCAGTTTACGCCATAGTAAAGATGGTGGAAAAACAGTACTTGCCAAGCCGTTTGTGAGTACGAGGATTTGGATGAGGGGGATTTACGTCACGCCAGTTTTCAGAAATGGTCTTCTTATTGACGCTTGTAGGCTTAGCTGCTTTTCATTTTCTTGGCTTGCTTTATCTTTATAAAAACTCTTTTTATTGTTTACTTTATTCCTAGCAAGCATCTTTGGTAGGTGGAGGTCGTCACATTCCTGAATTAGAGCGGGTGCTGGTTCTCATCTGGCACTAAGCATTCACATTCTTCTACAAAAGTAGTTTTAAATGGCGTCTATTGTGCGAGCTAGCAAGTACAGACACGTGTTTGGTACGGCGTCAAAGCGCGAGGAGTGCTATGAAAACCTTCGAGTATCGATAAATGCGTGGGACACCAATTACGTATGTGCCAATCCCAAGTACATGGCAGTGAACTGGAATGCTGGTGGAGGCGGTGCCTTTTGTGTCGTCCCGCATTCGCAAGCAGGCAAGCTGCGTGGCGACTTTCCGCTGTTTAGTGCTCACTCTGGAGCTGTTCTGGACACTGCATTTTCGCCATTTGATGACGACATTATCGCCTCTGGCGCTGAGGACCACCAGGCTATGGTGTGGCGCGTGCCTGCGGACTTGGCTGAGCGCGAGGAGGAGGACGTGACGCAGCCCTTGGTTGTCTTGGGAGGACATGGTCGTAAGGTCGGCCATGTGGCGTGGAACCCAGTGGCGGAGAACGTATTGGCTGTGGCTAGCTCCGACCATACTGTGAAAATCTGGGACGTCGGAGCGGTGGTTGTAAAGTCGACGCTGACTGGGTTTGGTGACACTATTATGTCTATTGCTTGGAACCACGATGGAACTTTGCTGGCGGCTACGTGTCGCGATAAACGCCTCCGGGTGTTTGATGCTAGGTCCGGCAATATCGTGCAGGAGGGTGCCGGCCACTTGGGCGTCAAGGGCTCGCGCGTCGTGTGGCTCGGCAATGAGCCGCGTCTGGTCACTACTGGGTTCTCGCGGACTAGCGACCGCGAAATCTACCTGTGGGACTCGATGAACCTGGCCGCTCCTATTAGCAAGCTTAACGTCGACATGTCGGCTGGTATGCTTATGCCGTTCTACGACTCGGGATCCAGCGTGTTGTATGTGGCTGGCAAGGGCGATGGCAACATTCGGTACTACGAGTATACAGACGATAAGCTGTACTTGCTGTCTGAGTACTCGTCGCCTGAGCCGCAGCGTGGCCTCGGAGTCATGCCCAAGCGTGGCGTGGATGTGGGCAAATGCGAAGTTATGCGGTTCTTTAAAGTTGCATCAAACTCGCTTGTGGAGCCCGTTTCTTTCCGTGTTCCTCGCAAGGCCGAGACCTTCCAGGCTGACATTTACCCGCCTGCTCATGCGGGGAGACCGGCGCTTTCGGCTGACCAGTATTTTGCCGGTCAGGATGCCGAGCCTGTGGTTGTTGATATGGAGACTTTGTTCCGTGACGGTCCGCTGATTGTCGCTGGCGAAGCGCCTGCTCCCGCTTCTGCTACCAAGTTTGTTAGGTGTGGGACCAAGCCCCCGCCATCTGAGCCTAGCCAGAGTTCTCCACCACCACCACCTGTTGCTACGCAGTCACCAGTTCGTCGGCTATCGCCTGCTCCGCAGGTAGCACTGCCTGTGGAGTCTGAGACTCCGCCATCTCCGCCTCCGACTGCTGCTACTATCACGCCAGCAGTGATGGCTAGTAACGAGGAGGCGAACCGCCTAAGGGACGAGAATGCGCGTCTCCAGGCACAGCTCGGCCAAGTGCAGGCGCAGGCCGGCGACGCACAACAGCGCGCCCAACGCGCCGAGCAAGCTGCCGCTGACTCTGAGCAAAGCCTACGTAGTGTGCGGGCTCAATTGGACGACGCCGTGCAAAAGGCAGCAAAGGACGCTGATGCCCTCCGCGCTCAAGTGGATGCTGCTACTCAGTCTGTCGATGAGTACAAGGCTCGGTTGGTCAAGGCTGAGGACTCGGCGAAGGAGCATGAACTCAACTGCCAGGGGTTGGAGAAGGAGCTGAGAGACGCTATTGAAGCCGCCAACTCACTGGCCTTGGCGGCTGAAAAGGCGGCTGACTCGCTGCAAGCTGCTCAATGAACAATTTTAAAATAAGAATTTCCTTTTGGCCTGCTAAACTTACCCATGTGTAAGTTTTTTGTTGCTGAAACGTTGGAGTTTCTCTTGAGAATCCATCATCCCTCTTTTTTTTCTTTTCTTTCTTTTTTCTCTTTATCTATTTTTCGAAATTAAAGTATTCTTTATCTTTTTTTTTGTTTTTGTGTACTAATTTATTCTCTTCTTTATCATGGCTCCTTCAGCGCTAAAGCCTCGTACTCGTGCTATAGCTGCAAAGCCCGCCACCACGTACCCAGCTTCTCCGCCGACAGCCAGCCCCGACGCCAATTCGCCTACCTTACATCCCGCCTCGGCACTGGGAGAGCCATATATTGACCAGAGTCGGTTATTACAGGGATACTCACAACCACATATGAGTAATGTCCTGGACGTTTTCCACCCTATGGCGGCCAGTGTGTCGTCGCCGCCACAGATATCTTCCGCTGCTGGTACGTTTATGTTGGCGCCTACACAACCACTGGGTGGGGCCGCGTCGCCTGCTTGGTCAGTCAGTTCGGCGAGTCTTAATGGGGATATTGTTATTGCTGCGCCACCAGCCACTTTTTATAGCCCAACAACAGGCGGTATGTTTGACAGTGCGGCACAAGAGTGGCTGGTAGCTGGAGCTGGGGTATCGCACGAGATTATGTTTCCGGGACTGGCTCACTTACCAGTGTCTTCAGCGCTTGTTAATAGCTCGGCCTTGGCTACTACTGCTGCTAATGATGCGGCTGTGCTTGATGGCTGGCTGCAGCAGTTTGTCAACGCAGAAGCTATTGAAGGCGTTGACAGGCGTGCTCAGAGTCTAGACTCTGGTATTATAGAGTCGCTGACCGATAGCCAGTTGGAGCAGCGTTTGGGGTCACCACATTCTGTGGACTCTGTTACGGGGCTGCTTGACTCTGAGGTGGCTGCTATTGCTGGCACTTTGTCGTCTGATGTCTTGGCGTCGATGATTTCTTCTGTTAGCTACTGTTCGACTCCCGCTAACCCGTCGTCTGAGCTGAGTATGCTGGCCGCTCTTCCCTTTGCCACGGCTAATATTGCGCCGCAAAAGACCCTTGCTAGTTCGGAGCCACCGAGCAAAAAACAACGGGGTTCGTCGCCTGCTCGCAAGACGCCTGAGAATGGTCGGGGGTATTCGCCTACCTGTAATGCGGGCAGTAGCATTGTGCCAAATACTGCGAGTCCTACTGCTCCCTCTGCGAACCATAGCCGGCCCCAGCCAGCTGGAAGCAGTAACGCTTCTTCTTCAGTGTCACCTTCTGTGCGTGCGAAAGTAGCTGCCACCCGTCATATGGTCCCACTTGCGCCGCGTCAGGTTTCGCCGCCTAGTGAAAATACTTCTGGTGCTAAGCTCGAGTCGACGGCGTCTGGAGCACAGTCGTCGAGCTCAGGCTCTAACACGCCACCGGGACTCAGCGTGTTGGCCAAGATTGCGCAAAAGCAGGCGCCTATTCAAGTCAAGATCGAAGACCCACAGACACTACGGCCTATTGCGCAAGCATGCTCACCGCAGAGCCGCCTACACTGTGCGCCGCAGAGCCGTTCAAATGACGCATCGGAGAAAGCTGACTGCTCGACACTTTTGATGGCAGCGGCAATGTCGTCTACTGGGGGCGAGACTGTGGCGCAAAAGAGACAAGAGCGGTTGATCAAGAACCGAGCAGCAGCACTGTTGAGCAGAAAGCGTAAGCGCGATTATATGACCAAGTTAGAGTCTGAAGTCGAGGAACTGCGCGAGTCTAATGTGTCGATGGCTAGGCGGCTAGAGGAAATGGAGCAGAGGTTGAATGCACTTGCGGCTGAACGCGATGAGCTGCGCCGCGCGAACGCTTCGGCTGCTGCTCCTCAGGCGTCTTCGACTACTAGTCAGTCAACATCGTCGGAGAACAAGTCGTCAGAGGACAGTGGCAAGTCTGCGAGTGGAGATACCTCTGGAAATAGCGCCGAGTCTTCATCTCAGGCGGCAGAAAAGCCAGACGATGCTATGGAAGTCGACAGCCAAAGCACATTGAGTTTCTTGGGGACCGACGGTATTTCGGCCAAGATCAGCAGACTAGCGACTATCCAGCCACGTGCACCTAAAAGACAGACCGAGCAGCAGAGTAACAAGCAGCGTGCGACTGGCGCGCTGCTAATGGCTGTCCTATTTTCGTTCTCGCTATTCACATTGCCGTCCCTCTATACTTCTGATAGCCAAATAGCGACTGGCGGGTCTCAGAGTGCTGGTATGCCGGTTCATGCATTGCCGGCTGCTGAGCAGCGGCTGTTGATAAGCGATGTCATTGAGCAGCAAAGAGTTTTGCCTGACGACGAGCATTCAGCCGTGGCCGGATCTCCGCTTTTGGAGCGTGTGCGGAGGTCAATATCGGAACTCGCCCAGCAGGTCGACGATGCCCAGGCCCAGCCTAACAATAGTAGTGCGCGTGTGCGGCCGATGACTATGGAGGAAAGCGCCGGCCTGCATGCCTGGATCAAGCACGGCCTAACTGGCGACACCCGCGCTGATGGCCATGCTATCGGAGCGCCGCAAGAGGAAGTGACGTCGTCGCTATCTGTCGTGCGCAATTCTCCACATGTGAATCGCCAGCTCGACTATGCTATGTTGTACTGTCCCTCGATGCAGCATGTTTTGCTTGGTGGCGATGTCGCTGACTCTGTGTACAAGCCTAGTGCGCCTCGTGTCATCCCTGCCCCCGTTGTTGCTGAGCCTAGAACACTGGACGACGTCGATGACTCTGTGCCAGTGGTTGCTGATGAGCGCTTGGCGTCTTCTCGGGTGGAGAAACATGGCTCAGCCGACTTGCTGGTTCCGACCCAGGCTGGCGAAAGCCTATTGCCTAGGCCCAGGATGTCGCTCTACTCGCCGGTTGTCGCTAGGGGTGGTCTCGTTGATGACGATATTCTGGCACCCTGGGAGGAGTATGCTAAAGTGGATCCGGCTGTGGCTGGCGGTAGGCAAAAGTACCTGCGCATCGATGTAGAAGTCGTTGGAAGTCGGTGGGTGACTGCAGACAAGTTTGCTAGTGGATTATACTAAAGTAGTAATTAATTTGTCAAGATATATAAGAAAAAAGTACAGAAAAAATAATAGGATTTGGTGTTTACTTGGTATAGCCTTCTTCGATCATAGTTGTCAGTGCGTAGAGTGCGCGCATATGTGGTACGTCAACGCCGTGTTTCTCAGCTAGTGCAATGGGGTTCTTGAGTATGACGTCACGCTCCATTGGCCTTTTACACTGAGAATCGACGAGCATTGAAGTGTAAACAGGTACCGGGATAGACTTTATATAATCAGTAGCCGACTGCGGATCCACAATACCGTCAACACCAGGGAATGATTTTCCTGTAACAATCTTGCCCAAAACAAAGATCTCCGCCATAGATTCCTCAAGCAGCCACTTGCAATGCGAGTTATTGACCATTTCTTGGCAGCTAGACCCGCCACATATAACAGAGACCGGATTAGTAGACCCGTTAAGGATATGTTTCTGCCACCGGTATGGCTGAATATCAGCCTCGATCATACAAGAGACGCCCTGAGATTCGAACGCAGAGAAAAGGAACTGCAGCTTGTCATGATACCTATCAGCCACGCTCCTTGGCGCGTTGTGCAGGCCGGCCGCCAAAAGAGAGAACCCTCCGTGACGCAATTCGCCGGGACTTTCTTGCTTTACGCTAACGAACGATACTGAGCTGACTAGCGGGTTATTGGGAAACCGTTTAGCAAATGGCTCTTCGATGCCAATACCGTTCTGGAATAAAACTATCATCGTATTGGGTCCCACTGCTGCCGCCACGCGCTCAGAGCTATCGTAGATGTTTGGTAGTGCTTTAAGCGCTACTATCACATAGTCGTATGCTGGTCCTTCGGCTGCTACGGCTTGCTCGACTGTTTGGTAAACGCCTTTGGGTCGGTATATGCCGGATCCAAATTGTGCGGAGGTTATTAGATAACCAGTGTTCTTCACTTGGGTGTAGTTCGAACGGCATACTATGGATACTGTAACGTCGCGCGATAGACTTAGACGCCAGGCGAATAGCCCTCCTATGGCTCCACCGCCAACTATAACTTTATGAAATAAAATATGTTAGTATGCATATTTGTTGCAGAACTGGATGATGCAGTGTGGTTTATGAGAACTTACCGATGAGTACGCGCGCCTTGAGTTCCATAGTGAAGGATTATAAAAAAAAAAAGTTAGCAAGAGTTTAAAAAAAGAAAAAGTTGGTGTGAGAAAAAAAAAGTACAGAAAGGATGTGTAACTTGGTCAATGGTGAAGGAAATTATTTTATCCCGCCTCCCCTAGGCCTTTATATAGACGATTGCCCCCAACCCATCACAGAGTGTAAGTGGCGGACGTAGCACAGGAGTACATGAGGGTCTCTGGGCATTGGCGCCTCGCATTAAATTTTTTTCTTCAAAAAGTGCTTGGCATATATTGCTTTCTTGGAAGAAGAAAAAGTTCTATTCTTTCTATTTTAGTTGTCGATTAGTTGTCTACATCGTCTGTGAATTTTTTTCTCTCATGGCCATTGTCTTTTTTTTTTCAGTTATAACAATAATAATAAAAAATGTGCTTGTCAAAAAATGTCAGATGATGTCTAGGCACCCATCCCCCCTGTTTATTGCACACACCCCTCTTCATTTTTTTTTCTCAATGACGGCCAATTATAAATTGATAAAGCCCCTTTAGGACCTAGACTGACCCCATCTGGTCAATTAATGTCCTTGTCGTCATGAACTTCAACAGCAAACAGTGCATTCCGCCATTGCCCTTTCGTCTAGCCCTCCCTTTTTTTATGACTTGCAAAAAGATCACAACAAACCAACAATTAAAAAAGTCTATGAATGACTATTGTTTTCAAGGATTTCTTTCCTTGTTTTTTTTCTCCTTTAATGCCTCAGTGGCGTCAGATTTCTAAAAACTAATTTTTTGTTGATGTTCTTCTGCAGGTCGCTCCGCCTCTTTTTTCATGCCACTGATGTCGCTAAAATTAACCACAATCATGCTTCCATGTTTGACAAGTAACGACTATTAGTGGAGGTGCTCGCTATTCTAAATGTCATTGTCTTTTTTATTATTAAGCAACTGTACGGAGCGCCTTTCGTGGCGTAGATGCACCTTGCAGATCGTGGTATATCATGCTCCATGCAGTGAAACAACGACAGGTGTTCTCCTCGCGTCAGCTTACAGCATATATTGTCATTATGTGCTAACATCAATTTATAACATTGTTAGCAACTAAACCATGTCGCTGATAGTGGGCAAAAACACCCTTGCGCCTAAGGTGGAAAGCCTTAATACTGTAATGCTTTGGGCTCTTGGTGCCAAGGAGTCGGCTGATAATGACCAGGTCGGGTTTCAAATTGCAGGTTTGCACGTAGTCAACCATCTTGCGAGTCTCGTCCTCCGCCCACCTCAACGAATGCAATTTGTTATTGAAAACCTGCAAATGACTCGTCAAGGTAGGAAGAGGTACATTCAATTCCAATGGCGCAAATTTGGCAGTTGTCTGACCCGCGGCAATGCGATTCGCCAAATCGTCAATGGCGATCCACATAAAGTTTGACATGGCTCGATAGTTCACTATAGCTTGCGCTGGATAATGTTTTTTGATAAATCCCGGTCATGCGGTCAGCCATGCTTTGCAAAAACGAATCCGGATCGTACTGCCAGCTGGCCTTGACGATGTCGTGCTGGTTAAGCTCAAGACACTCAAGCAGGCCAGGCCTCATTGCTTGGCTGACTTTCGACCAGTCAACAGCACAACTTGACTTGCACTGCCTTTGAACCTCGCTATTAACCGAGTTCTTGTGGTTATCCTTGCCTTATTTGCATTTACGGCCACGATTAATAGTACTAAACCATACGCTGCATGTTGTCACAGAACGACCAAGTGTCTTGCTAACTAGATTCCACATGGCCGTCACATTTGTCCTAGGTCCATCGATCATATTCAACAGTGGTTCATTACACAAAAATTTTCTAGGTTTCGAGGGGCTTCTGCCCTTTGCATGTGGTTGGAAACTATCCAGGTCTTAGATTTAATTATTTAGGTTTATTTTGGATTAGTCAAGGCTGCAAGACGATCTTGTAGTCAAGGACCATTTGCTCGTACTCATACAGGGCTCCAATACAACGACTTCATCGCTCCATCCAACGTCAGAGAATAGCACATTAAAATAAGCAGGGTGTAAAAATAAATACTTGTGTACAAATCAAGAATAATGACCTATATATTGTGGAACGGGCATTATGCACTACTTCATTAACCTAGCAGCTAGCCTACCAATATACTTTATGATTTGGAAAGTACTTAACTACATTATCCAGATATATCTCAAATTGGCTACCATCAATATCTTCAGCTACCCCGTTTATGTAACTATCAAAAAATATATAATTTGTTTTAAATGGACATTCTCTCTCAGGATTAGAAATGATGAAGAGTTTAAGCGAAATGACATTTAAATCAACCAGCCCTATTATAAATTCATCTTCACCTGAGTATTCTACAAGATTAAGCTTGTTTAGTGCCTCAGCATCATAGGAGTATGCTACATAGACTCTTTCAGCACTACTGATAAATTCATTATATTCCTCTTTGCCTTTAAAGAACTTGGTTGTAATGGAGTCCATTGAATAGCGGTTTACAGAAACTGGTGCCAAAACAAGTGGAGTGTAGTGGATGTGATGGAGGACTGTTTGTTGGAAAAATAGTAGGAATGGTGCTCTTTTTATACCAGGCAAGCTCAAGCAAGCCCTCCGAAAATTCGATTTGTAAATGCGAATTATTGGGAGGAGGGGCAGTCAGAGAGCGATACTTGAAAAACTGACGTCATGCTTTCAACGTATTCCTGCTTGTAATTGCAGTTTGCACTCAAGCTGTCAAAGGAAGCAAAGGTTCTTTGGCGCTCTTTCTTCAAAGAAGCAACTGTCATTATGACAGTTGAGCGAACCTTTTCTTACAAGATGATTGCATAGAGGGTGTAATGCCGGCAAGTCTGTTGGGAGGTGCTGAGCTGTAGCCAAAGGTGGCCGCGGCGATCACTGAGTGGGACAGTAAATATGGCCCTCTTCTCCACAAGATGGAGGATCGAGGCTCCTTAGTTCGCTATTGCTCACACCTGCTTATTATATTTGCTCCTATACCTAATCGCAAACAAATGCATTGACCATAAGTTCATGATGATCTCCTTATAGGCTAATTTACCGATTAAATTGGCTGGGGGCTACCTGTTGACCCAAACAACTGTATTTTAACTTCTCTAAACACACTTACTTGCCCTTTATTACCGACAGTCCAAAATGACAGCCGTGCCGGACGAATGGTCGTTTGTCTACATGCGCAACGTCGATATTGGCCGCATTCCCAAAACAGCGCTCGGTGAGATCTGGGACTCTTTGGGCGTAGACCGCCGAAAAGTAGCTTGCGCCAGCAGCATCGGTGCGTTTCTGGCAGAGTTTATTGTACGATCTGACTACGTCGAACGGTTTGTGTCGCTATTATCATCAATAACCACGCCCGAACCTCTGGATGACTCGCTATCCATCTCAGTTGATCGGCAATACTCTCCGCTCACGCCCTATACACATATAATTCCGCCCTCATGCACGATACCAGAGCCAGCAACAAAGGCATTAGACAAGTATGCTCGCGATGCACTTATGAAACGATGGTCAGCGATGTACCATGCCACAGATATACCGAGCGTTGCCCGGTATATCCAAAGCGAATTAGATAAGCACTCGCTCAAACTCCTGCCCCAGTCTTACAGCATAGCTTCTGGAGAAAAGCCGGTGCCTGTTTTGTATTCGCCCAGCCGTACTGCCAGCAACCTTGTGCATCATCGGCCGCCGAATCACGCTATCTTGTCCAAAGACCATTTAGCAGAGTTAATCCCGCGACCCACCCACGCCCGGTCTATAGTCTATGTCGATGGTGCCTATCTCCCTGACCGAGGCGCTGCGGGAATTGGCGCATACTTTGAAAACGTCAATGTAGCTCCTATAGCTGAGCGATTGCCAGGTCACCAGTCGAATGCCCGAGCTGAAGTATACGCCATGGTACTGGCGCTTGATCGACTAGCCATTGCCCTGGATGGGGCTCCAGAGTCATTGGATCGATTCCACGAGATCTGGGTATGTTCGGACAGCAGATACGCCGTGGACGGCGTCAACGTGTATATGGAGACTTGGGAGCAGACCAATTGGCTCACCGCCAAAGGAAAGCCGATTGCTAACCGCAATGTGTTTCGATCCTTGCACAGGTCCATAAAGAAACTGTCCAATCAAGGATATATTGTATTTGTACATCATCTGCCAGCACACGCAGGTATTCCTGGCAATGAGATTGCAGATACCTTGGCAAAGGCAGGAGCACTTTTGTAAGAGTAATATTGTAAGAATACCAAACCAACTAAACAGCATGTGAGGGAGATGTTTGTGAACGTTCTGCTTCGCATTGGTGTTGCTTTGCACGCAGTTCGTGCAATTCGTGTTCCAGTTCATGTATGCGTGCCGCTATCCATGCCGATTCGGCGTCTCCCTCGTTCTCTATATGGTCGTCGACTTCGCTCGCATCATTAGAGTTTGAAGATCGGCGGGATTCTCCGACACCCTCCTTCTGACCTATCTGCTCTGGGCTCTGAGTTGGTGTCATACGCACGGCAGTAAACCAGTACACCGGGTATACACGCGCCAGATTGTTAAGTAAAAGGGCGACCGAGATCATGATAATAGCCACCGGAAGAATCGGATACAACATAAACCACCAACCGACTCTTACAGCATCCGACGAATAGAACCCAGCTAAATACGCTGTAGCACCCGCCGGCGGATGATAGCAGTTAGTTATGCCCATGATCGCAATCGAGATACCCACAGCCAGGGCGCCTGGCAACCAGTGCAGGCTATCCGGAGTGTCTTTGAACGCCTGGTTCATAAATGTGCCGGTTATTGCGGCAATCATATGGCCAAAAAAGACGTTTCGCGGCTGTGATAAAGGTGCCGATGGCACGCCGTAGAGGAGTACTGCGGAGGCTCCCGCTGGTGCAATGGCGAATGGCAAGTGATGGTCCTTTATTGCTGGTCCGTATTTGGTTATTATTCCTAATACTGACATGCCGATAAACGATGTGAGACCAGAGAAGAGCGCCCAGGCGAGAACCGGTGGTGCGGGCTTTATCTCTGAGTGGTAGCATTGTACTCCGCGCATACGTCGAGCGTAGTCTGGTAGTGAGGCTGGTAGCCATATTCCTCGGTGACCAGGCCTGCCTGGCAGCGCGCGGATCCACTGGGAGAGCCGCCTAAGGACAAAGTTCATTACAAAAAATAGAATAAATAGGTATCAGATAAATAAACAAGATAAACAGAAAGAAGAAGAAAAAAAGGTGTTTCAAAGAAGATGCTTCTGGATGGAAGTGGGGAAAGAGTGAAATCGGAAATATTTGGCCGGAATACCGCTCACACCCACTCTTCAAACACGCTAGTGGCCCTTGACACCGAAACCAACTCGGCGCATTTGCCAATTCTAAAAATGGGTTCACGAGATTGAAGAACAAGTCTATTAATGACATTAGTAAGCGCATAAAAAAAAAGGCCGGATCTAGCTGAGTTTGCTATTCCTAAGGAACTGCGACAACATATACAGAGACGCCTGTGGCTGATAATAGGGTACTTCGTGTCCGGCCTGATACACTCGCAAGAACGTAAGGTTATCGACAGACTTGAACTGACCCGCCTCGACATTACTACCCGTAGTTGCCGGCCACGACCAATTAGTCGGCTTAGCCTCAGCAAATTTGGCCTTTCCCTGCCACTCCAAAGCCTTTGCTACGGCCAAAGTGCCATACCAATTACAAATAAAGTCAGCATCGCCGCTATACAACAACACCTGTATGTTCTTCCCCAAAACAAACTGCAGCGAAGACATTGCCGATCGAGATACTCCGTCGGATGTAGCAGAGAATCGGTCGAATACTGCGTCAGAACACTCGGTATAATCAATGTCTTCATCGACGCCTACGGCTTTCATAAACTCTTCAGTTCGCAGATAGTCCACATAGTCGTCGGGTACCAAGTGTGCATTAGGTCGGATATCGTAAGTGCTAACCATCGTGGTCCAGTTCAGAGCACCACTGCAGTAGGAATCGGCGGATGCGCATTCCTTTGATGTACGCCAACGCTCCGGCCTTAATCGAACACAGTCATCTGCTCTCATCCCTAGAGCGCTAGACTGGGGCGCACCCGCACTATAACACTTGCTCATCAGATCTGAGCAACCCGGTACTAGCCTATTCTTCAAGTAAGCGCACTGCGAACGAGTGAACAGAGCCGGATACGTCGAGTTACAGCCAATAGTATAATAAGAGGGAGTCTGTACCGAGTAATCAAACATACCATTGCCGATTCCAATACCTTGCAACGGAATCTCGACAAACCCGCGATCTCTAAGCTCAGACGACGCCAACACATGCTTATTCATATGTAAAAGGTACTCGGCAAAGACGGGGATATATCGTCCTGCGTATGATTCGCCAAATATATGTACATCGGTAATATCGTGCTCGTTTCGGTCCTTGGCATCAGCTGACAACAGTGCGTAAATGCCCTGCATAACGCGCCAAGCAGTGTCCGCCGACCCCTCAGTCGAATTAGGTATCCTACCATGCGAAAATCCGGTACCCACAGGCTGGTCAATGAAAACAATATCAGCGACGTTATTCCACGCATTAGGGTTCCGCTTAACTTCATGCGGCAACAGTTTCCGCATCTCGTCGCTCATCCCCCGATCAAACACCGAAGAAGGTACATAAGTACAGGGCCCGTTCTCTTGCCAATTGGCAATCTGAGAACTGCACCCGGGACCGCCGGAGAACCAAAACACCAAGGGTACTTTGTCAGTAGTGGCGTTAAACGATGAGGCTAGTCGTTTGCGTGATCCAAAGTACCAAAAAAATATATGCTTGTCCTCCATATCCAAATATCCAGAATATTGCCGTACGTCGGGGTCGCAAAGTGTAGGCCTTTTGAGTCGCATTGGTGGTGGATTCCGAGTAGTGTTCACGTACGCTTCCGATGTACACTGACTAGTCGATTCTCTTGATATACCACCAACCAAAGTCTCCTTGGATCGAAGTTGTCCAGTTCGTAGACGTCCATCGACTAACTGGACCCAATAGGCGACCCACAGCAACGCTGCAATGCGAGTGAATAGTAACATCCCGCTACAAGAGATGTAACAATAATAATATATCCACCCGAAAAGAAAGAACAATAAATAATAAAAAGTGATGCGAAATATAAAATCCAAAGGTTTTTTTTTTTTTTTTTTTGCGATGATGAGCGCCAAAAAAAAATGCTAGTTGCAAGTGCTATGTATGTGTGGAGGACTGGCTATAGAGCATGTAATATAATCCAAGACATGGAGAGGCGTGGAGCAAGTCCAGATATCTCGCAAGTATAACCAGGTATCTGGCACCCAACGTGGTAGAAAAAATATTGCGGGGAGAGGAGAGAAATAAAATAACAAACGCGGGGAAGGGAGACTAGAACTTTATACTCCAATAGTTACAGATGGTTACGAACAGCAAAGTAGACATGAAACCTTGGTGTACAAGCCAGCATGTGCCAAGTATATATATTTGTTCCAAAAAAAGAAAGATACAAGCCGTCTTCATTATGAAGATGAAAAGCAATTCCCGTGGCCACCTCCCCCCCTTTTTTTTTTACAAGAACATGCATGGCTGAGCACTACATCTCGCGGCATCTTATGTGGAGCACACGCCACGCCTTGTAAAAAAGGACAATGTCATGACCGAATGGAGAGACGAAAAGAAAAACTCACAGGTCAGCATGGCTTATCCAAGTAACAGCTGCAAGCCGGTGCCCGAGTCTAGCCACACAGGTAAATGTGGAGTCTTTTTTAGCGATTCCGACGACGAGGCTTCTTTGGAGTTGCATCTCCAGACCTGCTCGGTACCGGGGTCTTTGCAGGCGAAGAAGTCGGCGTAGCAGCAGGTTTCCCATAGGCAGAACCTTGCACAGACGACTTTTTAGCAGACCTAGCGCCCTTACTCTTGAGTTCGCGCAAGTAATTAATAAGTGGCGTTGTAGTTTCCTTGGCACCCTTCGCGTCGCCCTCAGATCCCCCATTCGACGCTGACGCAGCGGCCGCATATGACACATGGGAAAGCGGCTTGATGCCTGCCACCGCCACACTATCCCCAGCAGTAGCATCTGCGATAGCATTGGGATCCATAGTAAGGAATGCGATAAAATCCGGGTCATCATCGATAGTCCCAGAAAGCATATCACCAGCACTGATGCCAGCCGACCAGGGCACATGCTGGAACGCCGCGAGCTCAACAGCAGCTCTGCTCACATTGCCGTTTTTGCTAAACACATGACCGTGGTAGTGCCGATAGAAATGGTCGACCTCGGCTGGAGTTGCAAACAGAATGTACGCGCGGGATGGGTCGGCGGGCTTTGCTCGTGACTGGTGCTGCTTGCCAGGAACAAACGCACGCCAGTAGGGCTCGCTATCCAGGCGAGATAGGTTGTCGCTCTCGTACACATCTACCATCACCGTCGTCGTTGCGCCCAAGGATAGTGATGGCATGTCATCAGCCGCCGCCACAGGAGCTTGTGCATCGCACTCGGCTTCTGCTTCGTCCATGGGCACTGAGCCTTCGTCGGCAGTAGCGTCTGGCTCCGTGGTGGCCGTAGCCCCGACGTCTGCTGCCATCGCCTCAAGGTCGGATTTCTGCCCAAGCAGGACCTGACGTTCCTTTTGCACAACTGTACCGACATGCTGTGGGTCGAACCAGGGTAGCGCAGACTCTACTGACTTCCAAAACACGTGCTCGGGAAGATCAACCGGCAGCCAGCGGATAGTGACCTTGGTTACGGGCTTCCGCTCCACAGGCCTCAACGGAGGGAGATGTTGTCCGATCTGCTGGGCCTGTGCTGCAGGACTCGTGGGATCGTTGGCCTCAGCAGCTCTACTGGACTTTCGAGTGGGCGTATCCGGCGTACCGTTCTCCACTTTGGCCATAGGAGACACGCCCTTGTTGCCTTGCGCGTAGTTTGCTGCGCCTTTTTTCTTGGGACTCTCCTTAGGCCCAGCCTTTGGCTTGACTGGCGCTCTCTGCGGCGTCCTTGGCACGGGCGCTGGGGCAGACAGGTCCTCCGTAGCTACAAGCGCCGAAGTAACGGAGCTAGGCACGCCGGCCGTGGTTGGGTCGCTGGGACCAGCTACCGCCGCCGCTGGTTTCCCGGCAGGCTTATTCTTGGACCGCACTCGCGCATTACCTGCGCCCACTGTAGGATCGGGTCTTGGCCTAGGCCTGGGCTGCACAGTGTGAGGTGGCAGAGACTCCTTTATCGGTCTAACTGGTCTGACATATTCAGCGCTGTTGTTGCCAGGATGAAAAGCGGTAGTGTCAGAAACGGCTGGTACGCCTCCTACGGCAGTCGCATTATGAATTGGCCTAACTGGGCGTGGCGGACGGGGTCGGTACGGCCTAGGTCCACTACCGCCAGATACAGGGTTGCCACCTACAGAACCAGCAGGCGAGGGAGCGCCCCCAGGATGGTTAACGGGCCTGTTCTTGGGAGTGATTGGCCTGGGTGGTCGCCCACCTCCTCGAGGGTAAGGAGGCGGTCGCTGCTGTGGTGGGTTTCTGCCTGCTGGACCAATATCCATATTACCCCTAGATACTGGAGGCGGCACCGGCGTCTGTAGTGGTGGTGTTGGTGGCGGCGGTCTGGCTGCCTTACGTCGACTGCTTCGAGGAGCACCCTCGTCGCCAATAGCCCCATTAGGATCTGCTGGCGGTCGAGCACTGTTCGCGCCACCACGCCGCCCTCCTCCTCGTCCGCGACTGGCATTGCTACCAGCCTTGCGCTCTGAGCCCTCAGCGACGGTGCCTGATCCGGTCGGCTGGTCCTTAGCATCCATTCGCGTTCTGTAAAGGTAAACTAAAGTCAATGAGCATGCAAATACTGAGATAGCACAGAAAGTCAACTTTGTCAAAGAGGACAAAGCAAAAGGAGAAGGACATTCAAACGAACACTTTCGTAATTGCAATTTGGATTCTTCCACAAAATTACAAGGGCCAACAACTCGGTTCTAAACTTTGATTGAGCCGAGTCGATCCAAACTAGGACTAAATTTTTTTTTTTTTGCAAACTAGCGCAGAAGCTTTGCTTCTCTTTTCTTGCACATTTCGAGCTTACTATTTGTCTATTTTTATTCTGAATATTTTTCTTGTGTCATGTCTGCCACAGATAAACTATCACTCCGTATGCACACGGAGGCGGAGGGCGGGTCGTTTGCCAAGGGCAATGTCTCTCACACAGCCGGACGGGCAGACAATGACCAAGCCGACAACGCAGACAACAGCGACAACGAGCGCGCACCACGGACACTCCGCGACGCACCCGCAAAGTCAGACCGCACACCAACTGCCAAAAAGTCTAACCGGCGGGACAGCAAGAAACGCACCAAATCCTCTAACAAGGACGCAGACAACAACAGCAGCAACAAAAAGGCGAAGAAGAGAGAGCTCGACGCAATCGAAAAGGAGATCCTAGCAAAGTCCGAAAAGTACCAACGTGGACTAAAGCCCACCATGGGAGACGACAAGCCTGCGGCGATAAAGGTGCGTAGCAAAAAGGCTCAGCCCAAAATCGAGCACGAAAAGAGACGTCGCGAGATTGCCATTCTCGATGCTGCGCGTAGCGAGATGCTGTTGACCGAACAGGCCGGTTACCTGGAGGCTGAGGGCGAGATGGAGCGCACTTATAAGGTTACTCAGGATCAGCTGGCGGATAGCTTGGATATCAACAGTAGGGCCAAGATCTTTGATCTCAAGCTCGAGGAATTCGGTCCCTATGTCATGGATTATACTACCAACGGCCGCCATCTTTTGCTTGGCGGACGCAAGGGTCATTTGGCTACAATGGACTGGCGTAACGGCAGACTGGGTGCCGAGTTCCATGTCCGCGAGACGATCCGCGACGTGTGCTGGCTGCACAACGAGAACCTGTTTGCTGTTGCGCAGAAAAAGTACGCCTACATCTACGACCACTCGGGTGCTGAAGTCCACTGCCTGCAGAAACATGTCGAGCCCACGGCGTTGGGCTTTTTGCCCTTCCACTTCCTCTTGGCGTCGACGGGTATGACTGGACGCCTCATGTACCAGGACGTGACTGAGGGGCGGATCATCGGCGAGCACAAGCCTGGGTACGGTCCGAACCATGTACTCAAAGTCAACCCCTACAACGCCGTCGTGCATATGGGCCACGGTAATGGCATAGTCACTATGTGGTCGCCCCGTCAGTCCCAGCCCCTGGCCAAGATGCTCTGCCACAAGGGCCCCGTGCAGGCCATGGCTATCGACCGCAGCGGCACGTATATGGCGACTAGCGGCCTCGACGGCAGCCTCAAGGTCTGGGATATTCGCAATTTCAAGGCTCTGCACGAGTACTCGACCATGCGTCCGGCGCAGTCGCTCGATATCAGTCAGCGCGGCTTGCTGGCTGCCGGCTGGGGCGCCAACGTCACCGTGTGGAAGGACGCATTAGTAACCAAGGTGGATGCGCCGTACATGAAACGCCTATTGCCATCTACGACTGTCAGCGACGTGCGCTTTGTTCCCTACGATGACGTACTTGGATACGGCCACAGCTCCGGGCTCTCATCCATTGTTATCCCTGGTGCTGGTGAGCCTAACTTTGACGCCTACGTGGCCAATCCCTTTGAGACCACGAAGCAGCGCCAAGAGGCTGAAGTTAAACAATTGCTCGACAAACTGGCACCAGAGACTATCCAGTTGGATCCTACCTTTATTGGCCGTTTGGATCCTCGTTCTCGCGATCAGCGTCAGCTCGAACTGCTGGAGAGCAAGCGCGAGCAGTATGCCAAGGATAAGGCCGATGGCAAGTACTTGGACAACGAGGTCAAGAATAAGATGAAGGGAAGAAACTCGACGGCGAAGCGCTTTGCACGTAAGAGGCTGAACAATATCATGGACTTGAAGAAGCTCAACGAGATTGAGAATGCGGAGAAAAAGAAGCTAGAGTCGGAGGCCAAGCGCAGAAATATTCCAGAGTCGGAGAAGGGCGCCCTGGGTCGGTTCTACGACGAGAAGCGCAGTACTGCTTAGCATGATTTCAAGAAAAAGTAGAGTAATATAAAACTGATTTGTTTATTTGAACAAAAAATTATCCTTTCCTGGTTGCTACGCTGACCGGCCGGCACTACCGACCTCGTTTCCTTCGGCAATGTCTTTGACAAACTCACTAATGGCCGCCGGTGGTCTCATACCGATAAACGCCGCGACAGGCTCGCCATCACGGAATGCCATGACAGTAGGCAGAGAGCTGATTTTGTAGTCACCAGCCAAATCGAGATTCTCATCTACGTTGATCTTGGCCAAGTTCACGCGCCCGTCCTTCTCCACCGCCTTGGATAAGAGTGGTCCGAGCATTTTGCAGGGCTGGCACCACTCGGCATAAAAGTCAACGATGGTTGGAACTTCAGAGTCTAGAACGTCCTTGTCGAACTGTGCAGTGGTAGTCTCAAACACACGTCCGCCGCTAGCATTCTTGTTTTGCTCGTCAGTGTATAGGCGCTTTTGTAAGGGACTGATGCGGTGCCTGGCTGTAAGGAGTGCGGAAGATGCGCGGCATGGCGCCAAAAGGCTGGCGGTCTGTTGGAAGGCGGCTTTCACTCGAAACATAGTACTACTCTTATTTTAGAAAGTGGCTACAAAACCCCCACCAAAAAGCGTATTTCTTTGTACAAAAAATAAAAGATTCGGGCTAAAAAGTACTGCTTTTTTGCTAGATTCTCCACCCTCCGCTGCACATCCCCGCTCACTAAACCATCAGCACAAACTTATGGCCAGGAAATGCACCAAGCGTCTCTTTTTTTTTTTTTTGTAAAAAGCCACACAGACAAAGCAGCCTTTTTGGCTTCTTTCAAGTGCAGGCATGCTAGCTTAGTAGAAAAGGAAAAACATGTGTTTAAAAAGGCGCTCTTTTAATTCTTAGTACCAAAAGGAAGTGGTATCTTTTGCGTGATCCCTTTCTGGATTCCCTTTTTGCTTGCACCCTGACAGGGGGGACACAAACGAGGCATCTGGAGAAAGGGAATTCAACCTGGCATGGCGCACGATGGGTCTATTTTGGATAAATAGAGGAATCTTGGCGCTGACGGACTCTTTTTTCTCATTTACTACTTTTTAGCTATCCACTTTTCTGCATTATTTTACTGACACTTTTTGCATCTCTACCACTTTATCCACAGCATCTTCATTAGCGCCTAGCATCTCATCCTCCCCCATCAATTGTAACTGCGCTCTTACATACTTGCACTTGCCACATCCATACACTCTGCATTTGACCTATTTTTGTTTTACTAGACTCTTACCTGTCATCACGCGCTTTCCATTCTTTATTGCCTTCTTCTCTACGGACTCTATCGTGATACTTTTTTGCGCGCTAACCAATTTTTTTTACTGAACAATGAAAAGCGGATTTTCTCGTGTGCTTTACGTGACCGGATTCCCCGCTGCTGTGCGGCACGGCGAGCTAACAACCAAATTTGAAGAGTACGTTTATTTATAAGCTAAGAAGGCCAAACAATGTTGCCTATCTATCTCGATTATGATGTCCATGATACTGATGAATGTGCTATTGATGAATGCATACAAATATTCTAATTATAATGGCTATCACCTGGTATATTACAACCTTTCCTTCTTGATAAACTTGTAGATTTGGAAGGATTGTCGGTACTAAGATGCCAATTGCTAGAGGCCCAAACGAGTTCCCGTAAGTTGACTAGATTGCGATGTCCACATTTTGATCACTATGATACTGTAGCGACAATTCTTCTTTCCGCTTTTGTATTCCATATATCTAAAATGATTAGTATGTATGAATTATCTATACAATTGGTTATGTATATTTGGGTAATGTAGATATGCGTTTATCGAATTCGAGGCCTCAATGAGTGCAACTACCGCTCGCAGCAGCATGCAGCATGCTCTTGTACGCGGTGAGAGAATCGAAGTTCATTTTGACTCCAAGATTCCACCTCACTTACGCCCTCGCTTTGATGACGATATTAGCGTCGACGTCTCACCCATTTCGCCCATCCCGCCACCACCAATGTCTCGTGGAGGAAGTAACGAGGGCAGACAGTATGCAAACGACAAATTCAAGTCGTACCCAATGGCTGACAAGCCTGATTACAAGGACAACTATGCATCGGATAAAAGACCGAATGCCCGTCACCCACATGATGCGCCTCGCCAGTTTGGAAACGGTGCCAACCAACGTGCAGTCCCCCGCGGTGCCCGCCCTGGAGAAGGCAATGGTGGTTATCCGGGAGGCCCGCGCTGGAACAACTCTGGCGCTAATGTAGACCGCAGGCCACCTACCGGACCAGCCCGCACACGTCCCCAACAGGCTAACCAAGGACCGCCAAGGCCCTATGATCGCAACAATGGCCCGGCTGCTCGTGGCGGCTACAGAGAGCGCGGATTTAGAGGCAGGATGCAGGGTGGCGATGTAAGGAACCACGGATCTCACATCAACATACGTGGAGCTTACGCAGACCATGAAGCGTCCAACTCTAGTGGCAACGGATTTAGCCCCGATGGCCCCAACCAGCACCACGACAGATGCTCGCCACCACCTCATGTGCGCGGTCGTTACAATGTCGACTATGCTGATCGCACAAAGGAAAGTGGTGAAGAATGGCAGAGCGGCGACGATGATGGCCAGAGGAGTCAGCCTCGGCACTACTCTAACTCGCGTTCTCCTTCACCGCATCGGACAAGGTCCATCTCGCCTGGACACAATGATTTGGATCACCAGGGCGGTAAGTGGGATTACTTGCCACACCCACATGACGAGAAGTTGGCTGACCCCACGTCGGTTAGCCCACAGAGTGTAAAGCAAAGTAACGCTAGCGGTGGTGGCGGCAGCAGCTCGTACTTTGATGATGAGTTTTCTATTGCTCCTGAGGTCCAGCCTCGGACATACTCGCCATAGACTATATGTTTATCTTTTTTTTCTATATTCGCTATTATGCGGAATAGGCTATATGTTATGTACATCACTTTTTCTTTTGCAGTTTTCTCTTAATTATTACATTAAATTTAAAAAAAAAAAACATCAGAAGGTAATGAAATACATAAGTATTTCTACGCAAGAGAGCTGACAACCGTCCCAAGAAGAGCTACGTAGCCACTTTAGAATGCTAAATCTTGTAGTTCTTGTATATTGTCAAGAAATAAATTTAATAAGAAAAGTGTATAGAAACAATAGAATAAAAAACAATACTAGTTACGGGTAATACGAAGCACCATTCTGTAATATTTGGCATAATCGTTTTCAGCACATACAATATTGACATTGGAGCCATGCTTTGAACGAATCTCGAAGCATGCTGCTTTCAATTCATCGGGCAACTTATGGGCAACTCTATGGTCATTAATGAATATCAGATAGATGTCGTTGTCATTATTTGGACTACCACTTATAGTCTCCA
>JANBQS010000271.1:0-23618 GCA_027577415.1 Coemansia sp. RSA 922 | reverse complement strand
TCCCTTTGTTTCATGCGTGATGCAATTGGCCAAATCTTTCCCGCCTTCTCTGACGCTTGTCCGCTTGGAAGAGGGGGTGGGTGGGGTGGAGGGGGGGTGTTGGTTGACCACAGTGTTGAGTAAGCTCAACGTATGATAGGAAAAAAAAAAAACGCCTGAGCGTCGCTAGGGGCAATAGAGCTTTTCCCTTGCCCCCTCTCTTTTTTCCTTGGGTATAAATTGAGCATGCCCCGTCCTCGGTTTATGTTGTCCCTTTGCTTTCTTTGACTGCCATGCTTTCATCTTAGGCTCCATTTCCAAACTACACCTATATTTTTTGCACATTTACAAGGATACTATCCTTTTCATATTTATTCCTTCTTGTATTTTACATATCCTTACCTTTCTCTTGTATTTTCGATCTCCTATCTTCCGGACATGTATATCCCAGCTTCTACAACATCATATATGCAACGCACGCCGCTCAGCGGTCGTTGCTCACCAGCCACAACATCTACAGTGACAGTGGATGGAACTATCAAGCACCCATCTCTCTCGTTGCGTCTGCAGTCACCAGCACGTCGAGCCCAGCAGATCAAAAAGGCAGCTAGCTTTGCGCCATCGATAGTGCGCAACAATTCGGGCGAGATTGTCCGGCCCTGCCTACGCACACCCAGTACCCCGGTATACCAGGCGCCGATGCGTACTCCTCGGTTTGTGCACTTTGGCACCGACCTAGAGTGCGTGCGGTGGTTCCTCAAGGCGCAAAGTCCGCGGTCGGTAAGCGAAGACGCCATGCCCGAGTGGGTGTCCGACGAGCATGTGGCTCGCGTGTCGCAGGCCGAGGCCGAGCGCACATCAACAGTACGGCTGACTGGCATCCGGCGACCATCCCCCTCGTACGCCGTGTATGAGCCGTCGGCCGTAGTGCTGGAGCGGGCCGAGCTGGCCAACACGCAGCGTAGCTCGGCTACATTGCGGGGTACCATCAAGGTGCACAACGTGGCGTTTGAAAAGTCCGTCGTTGTGCGCTACTCGTTTGACCAGTGGAAGTCCGCCCATGAGGCTACTGCGTCGTACAGCCGCACTCTTTTGGATGCCCAGGCCGGGCGTCCAGGCGTCGACCGCTTCGTCTTTACTTTGCCGCTGCCTGCCGACGTCACCGCCACGCTGCCCGCCACCGTGGCCCTGTGCGCAAGATACAGGGTGGCTGGTACTGAGCACTGGGACAACAACAGGGGCGCCAACTACCTTTTCCGCCTGGCGCTGCCTGCCGCCCCCGCCATCGCCGACGACGACGAGGACGTTGACCGCGTAGCTACGAGGGCTGACAGCTCTGAGCTAAGCGCGCCCCGACGCCTGACGTTTGGTGGCGGCGAGCGCGCCAAGGACATCCCGGCGCCCAGCTCGGCTGACACGCGTCGGTATATGGCGCAGTCGGCGGCGCTGTTTGGCACGGCGCAGGCAGGTAGCAACATGGCATATGCTGACGAATGCCTGTCTCCATCAGCATACATGCAGCACTCATTGTGCACAGTGCAGCCAGAGCTGCCATTGTTCCAGGACGTGGCATGGTGCGGAGGCGACTTTGCCTCAATTCCGACAATGGCCCTGGCTGCCCCTGCTGCCGCCCCGCTGCCCACAGCTGCGCCTGCCTTTGGCCACGGCATTTCTCTGCCTGCAGCGCGCTCGGCCTCTCCCTTGGCTGCGCCTATGCGCACGGGCAGCCCTATTCGCATGGCTGTCTTCGACGCTGATGGACCAGTGCGTGCTAGCTCGCCACTGGCCTGGACTCGCCACAATTCTACTTCGGCACTACTGTGCTAGATAAACAACAAAAAAAATAATCATTGTATAACAAATATATTTCCTACCCTAACACGTGAGATTGGAACAGAGTACCTTGCGTGTGATATTTTTTTTTTAATTCTTAATTGTTCTTGCCTTTGGGTAGAGGGAGTAAAGTTCGCGTGACATTCATTTTACGCACAACAACAAAAAGCACTATTCATTTTAAAAAAAACTACATTGTTCTCTAAATTTTTTTGTATGGCGATGTGTCCCCTGATAAACGGGTCAAGGTCACCAGGACAAAGGGAAGATAATTGTCCGCTTTCTCGAGGCACTGATCGATAATCACACAAAGAAACATTTCTCTTTAACGAATTTCAAATTATTATTATTATTTATATTTTTTTATTATTGAAAATGGTTAATAATCAAATGGACAGCGCCAACAAGCCCATCAGTAGTGATGGGCGTACTTACCATGTAGAGACACGACCAGGAGAAGGTAAATAAAAACAAGTTACTACCTCCAATATTCCCCCTTTCCATTACTAATAACATACTTGTAGTTGCCAACCGGGTTATTACTGTCGGCGACCCGCAGCGAGCTCGTATAATGGCGCAACAACTAGACGAGATATTATTCGAGCACTCATCACACCGCGGCTTCCTAACAATAACCGGACTATACCGCGGTCTCCCACTAAGCATAGTAGCAATAGGGATGGGTTTATCTATGATGGATTTCTTTGTCCGTGAAACCCGAATGGTAGTTCAAGGTCCACTAACTATAGTGAGGTTTGGTTCATGTGGATCTATCTGTGACGCTAAAACTGGCGATGTTATAATAGCCGACTCTGCCTTTGGTATTAACCGCAACTACGACTACTTTGATACACATACGGGGGCTCCATACCGTCTGAGTTCTCTCGAAGCAAGTGACAAAGAGTTGGCTGACCACCTAGTACAACAGATACAAGGACATAAGGTCGGTCGCGATATTGTTAGGGGTGCGGTGGGTAATGCTGATAGTTTTTATGGATCGCAAGGCCGCACCGGTGATGACTTTTACGACGATAACGATACGCTTATCCAGACGATTCACGAGCAAGTACCCAGTGCAGTTGCCTTGGAAATGGAGTCACATATGCTGTTCCATTTGGCGCGTATGTCTACCGGTAGACTTAACGATAGGCCGCCATCAATCCGTGCGGCATGTGCGCTACTAGTGTTTGCTGACAGATCAGGCAACGCTTTCATCTCGCCTGAAATGAGCACGCAAATGGTTATTGCCGCTACCAAAGCTGTATTCGACGCTCTGGTCAATGACTCACCCACACAGGACAATTTACATCCGAGTATTGGTAGTGTTTGGGAGTCCAAAATATAAATATATTAACCTTTTTATTTAGTCAGTCTTTGGCGGTTGTGGACGCATAATAGGTCTCATGCCACCAGGCCTAAGTGGAGTTGAATACGGAGGAGGTCGAGCTCCAAGTGGCGACTTTATTGGCGTCAGAGGAGGCCGAGCGGCAGTAGCTGGCCGCATAGGAAGAGGAGGAGGCCTAGCTGTCCCATTCGCGGGCAGCGCAGGCCGGGGACGCAACTGGCCATTAGGTGGCGGTGGGCGCAGAGGAGGACGCATAAGAGGCGGACGACCCGAAAAAGGCGCAGCAGGCCTACGCAACGGCACACCACCGGGCTGAGACATTGGCGGGCGCGGCTGAAATCCATTCATCGGCCTACGCACAGGAGTAGTGCCAGGCCGAGCCTGCGGAGACGGCAGTGGGGGGCGACTGATCAGTGGCGACAACCGCTTAGCAGGCGAAGAAACCGGCTGCAAGGGTCGCTGCGGGGTAACTGCCGGACGCACAGGCCTAACAGCGGGCCTCACCGTATTTTGCGGTCTAGGCGCCGGCCTCGGCTGCGGGGGCTCAGGCTGCTGGGGCTGAGGGGGCTGCATTCCAGCATTAAGTTTCTGACTGTAAATAGCACACGCCACACGCAGAATAGCAGCCGCATCAATCATCCGCTTCGGCGGCGGCGGTGGCGGCTGCTGCAGTGCCTCGGCCTCGCCAGGCTTACTCCTAGCAACACGCACGACTCGAGCACGCTTACGCACACCCACAGATGACTCATCCTTGCGCTTCGCCGCCGTGCTGCGGTACAGCAAATACGGCGCCACAGCCTGCGGACGCCCAGTGCTGGTCGACGCAGCGGCTGCGCGCAGTCTGAGCAGAAGACTGGCCTTTGCTGCTCCGCTCAGCCCGAATGCCTCCATGGTCTGCGCCAGCCGTGCGTTGAGCCCCGCCGCCCGCCGCACCTGCCCACTACTGCCAGAGTCGCTAGACTGCGCCGCCGCCTGGCTGCTGCCATCAGCAGTGCTGCTGCGTCGCAGCCGAGGCGGCGTCGTGGGCGGCGGTGGCGGCGGCGATGGCGGAGTCGAACTGCAAATCATGTCGATGTCATGCCCCGGAATCACCATACTCATCAGGTCCAGCCCATCGCCATCATCAAGCTCCGGCCCATCATCATCATTCTCCTCCTCCTCCTCCTCCTCAGGGTCCTTCTTCACTGGCGTGGGCTGAGTCATCGTAGAGGCAATAGCCTCCGACAAACACTGTGCATCAACACCACCCGTACTCTCTTTGCTCTCAGCAGCCGGGCTAGGCGGCGGTGGCTGCTGCTGCTCCACTAGACAGTCTTCGTCGACAGCCGCCATAGCCGCCGCAGCGGCAGCCGCCATAGCCTCCGCCGACGTACCCAGCATAGGGCCATCGGCGCTCAGCAGCTGGAGAAACGACTGCAGGTGGCGAGGATCCGAGGAAAACATAGCCTTCGCCGCCGCAGCAGCAGCCGCATTATAAGACGACGACGACTTTGACAAAGCCTGGATAATAGATGGCGATGGCGTGCCGCGCGCCGTAGCCCCAAAGGTACTAGACCTAGAGATACTCTGCGACGGATGGGGCGACACCGAGTTGATCAGGTTTTGGAACTCAAAGCCCAGCCCCATCTCCTGCGAGGGGTCGGTGAAGAAGGGCGTGATAACGTGGCGCACAAAAGAAGTCGGCAGGGGCGCTGGGAAGTACGACTCGAGATTGTCGTTCAAAAAGGGGCCCAGCTTGTGGTTGAGCGAGCAAGTGGCCGCCAGCGCCCGCGCCCTCGGCAGTGGAATCCACGTCCCATACAGCTTGCTCTGCGGCCGCCGCCACTTGAACCGCCCCACCTCCAGGCTCATCACCGTGCTGCGGTCCACCGCCGACGACACGCCGCCCGCCAAGAGCAGCGACGACGCGTTAACATATCCGTTCTCCACCAATCGCAGCAGCCGGTGCCGCCGCACTATCCACTTTCCTTGCTGGTCGCCCGCTGGCTCGGTCGTTGTCACTACCGTCATATACACAGGCACAGTCTCGACAATCGTCAGCACAGCGCGCGGCGACACTGCCACTGTTGTGTCGACCATCGCCGACGCTGGAATGTCGGCAAAAGGGTCAGGCAGAATCACCTTGCTCGAGCGAACGCCGTCCTCGCTGCCCATCGCCAAGGGCTCCTCGTGGTCAGATGTGTTGTCTACCAGCGCAGCCGTCGGCTCAACAGTGTCAATAACCGCTGGGAAAACAGGCACAGCCAGCGAAAGCGCTGCGGGCTTGGACGACCCCGGCCGCAATTTCTGACCAGAGGCATCAGTGGTAGAAAGGGCCAGCAGTCTTTGTGTGAGCCGTGAAGGACCAGCAGATGTGGCTGTGTCTTCATCGGGTGTCTCGGGAATGGTTGGCAGCCCAGCCGAGGTTGTTGATGCAGCCGCCGCTGCTGCAGTCGCTTCTGCCGCTGCTGCTGCGGCCGCATGCGAGGCGTCGTCCGCGGGATTGGATGTGGCCCAGAGGTTCTCCAGCTCGTTAACCGACATGAGCTCAGCGCCCATTACAGCGTCCATTAGCTCATGGAAACTAAGGTCATAGTCAACAGCTGTAGTTGCTACGGAAGTGCCCGCAGAGCTCAAAAGGCGCGGACTCTGGTCGGCCGGCGTTGTCGTGTGTCCGTGGAACAGAACCGGCGGTGAGGCCGGGTCGTCGGTTTGCTCAATTGGTACTATTCGTTCCATTCGATTGATAATGCAGTTGTCCATGAGCAATACGGCATAAAAAGAAGTGCAAAAAAATACACACGATGGGAGGGTGTGTGTGTGGCAAGAGTAAATAAAGAAGCAAAAAAGAAAGAAAAAAAGTGGACCCGGGGGAAGGTTGTTTTGTAAAAAAAGAAAAATTAGTATAGCGGAACAGAGAAAGAAAGGGTTGCACACAGTCCATGAGGTTCTGGCCCTCCTCATCACCATCGCATATTTTTTTGTTTGTTCCAAATAAGAAAGGATCAGCCACATGGAACATCATTAAACTTACCTGTTTCGAGGCTGGTCCCACCTGCGCATGTCAGCGGGACCACAGAATCGTCAATACCGGGTGTAAGCAAGTCCGCTGCTACTACTGCTGCTAGGTCATCTTTGGTTGGCGTAACTGTTGGCGACCCGTTACCAAACATGCCATCCAGTAGCATCACAGCGCCTATATCGCCGCCAATACTGTCAGTCTGTAATGGCTCTCCATGAGCCATCGTATCCAAGTGTTGTTGTTGTCGCCGCCATTTGCCCGCAGCAGGCGCATCCTCCTCCCCCTCATCCGGCTCCTCTGCCGGTGCCAACGAAGCCACAGCGGCACGCGATCTGCGACGCGGATACGCCTGCGCAACAGCAGATCTCACAGACCGGTATCGTTTCCGAGCATAGGGATTCGAATCGTCAGCCTCCCCCTCATCCTCGCTAGTACGCCTTACACATCCGCCATCATACGACGTCCGTCGTGGTCGTGTCCGAGTCTCGGGCTGCGGAGGAGGAGGAGGAGGCGGTGGTAATGCGCGAGAGCGGGTCGATCTATGAGGCTGCTCGCTGACTTCGGCACTGACAGCGCGGCGAGAAAGACTACGCCGGCTTTCAATTGCTGGCGAATGATCAAGCTCGACGGCGGCGGCGGGCACCATGCATCGCGGCTTTTTCCGTGTCGACGACGGCGGCGGCACCAATGGCATTGGCTGCGCGGGGATCAGCCCTGCTCTTACTTTTCGATGGAACGCGTCCTGCTCGGCTGCTGATGCCACGTAGTAAAAGTACTTGCGCGTGTGTTTTTCATGCGCCACGCGGCCTAGGATCGGCGGTCGTGGCGGTACCTGGTCAAAGATTCGCTTAAAGTGCTGCGAGATCCTCGAAGATACTGTAGCATACGGAGTAGCTCCCCTACAATAGCATTTATATTAGTAGAGAGAAAGAAGAGAAGAAAAAAACCACGCCATCTTTTTTTTCGATCTCGCTTTCTGTTACCTACCCTAGCATTGTAAACTCATGCTTCATGATACATGTTGCTAGCTCCTTGGGCGAACTAGGTCGGTTGTGTCGAGCTACGAGTGCTTTAAGGATCGCCACGAATACTTTGTCCCGAGCGTCGTCAGCATGCAGCCGATCAATATCATAAGCCCGTCCGCCAAAAGTATTCTGTGTACCATCGCTCCCAGCCTCTTCATCGCTAGTATTTCCATAGTCGCCTGCTGCCACGCGCTTAATGTCATCGACTACCGAACGTAACTCCGGTGCCGAGATCATCACTTTTTTTGTATATCGCAAAAAAAAAAAAAAGCCGAGGCCTAATAATACAAGAAAAATACGAACAAAAAACGAACAGAAAAATTATTAAGACAAAAGTTGTCTTTTTTTTTTTCTCCCCACACAGAAATTGCTGTGAGAAGGATTTGGGCCTGGCACAACTTTGGGGCAGTGAAAAAAAAATTGCACTACTCCCCGTCCCCCGCGTCTGATCAAGTCCGAGTCATACTACTGCAGTAGCATCTCTCTTCCTTTTTTTTTTTCTCAAGAGACTCACAAGTACCTTTAAGCTTATTTACCGAGTCGGATCCGATCTGTGGCTGTTATTTCGTGTGCCCGAAAGAAGTATACACAACTTTTCAATGCTGTAAGAATAGGCTGTGTGTGTAATCGCCTCCCTTGCCACAGCTCTTTCCTTTTATAATCGACCTCCCCACCCAGGCCAATCAATTTGGACCTCCCTTGAAAAAAAAATTTTCAATTGCCGTAAGCAAGGAGGGAATCATGCAGGATGGCAAAAGCATGTTCAAGTGACTGCTTAGATCTCCGGCCCCCCGTGTACAAAAAAGAAGCACCAACCTGTGACATGTGTTGTAGATAATCAGCTGTAGAGATAAAGAGGTTGTCTAAGCTTCTCAGCGTAAGCAATAGCCGCCGTCCTCTTTCTTTTTTTACAAGTTCCAATATGCAAAGAGTACTGCTCACCTATGCCTAAGCCACCCGCAGTAAGCAGTGATACTTTTTTCTTTTCCCCTGTTATTTTTTGCGCAGGTAGTTTCTTTCAAACTCTATAAATAAAACTGTACTTTATGCCAACTCGACGAATACGCGTGTTTCTAGCCGCTCTGACTGGACTAGCTTTATGTATCCGTCTACAGTCAATATCGCGAGACAACCGAGTAGTCTGGGACGAGACACACCTAGGTCGATTTTCATCAAAGTACACAGCCAACACGTTTTACTTGGACGTCCACCCACCGCTCGGCAAACTATTGCTAACCCTGTTATTTCATCTCTTTAGCAATACTGACTCCGCATTGTCTTCCTTTGACTTTGCTAGTGGCAGTACATACCCCACAGAGGTTCCATATGCTGCTGTACGCATGGTACAGGCTGTTTTGGGCGCGTTGCTAGTGCCCCTGACCTTTGTGCTATGTCAATGTCTCAAATTACCTGTGGCCGTTGCTTGGATGGCTACGGTGTTTGTCACAGTGGATAATGCTCTTGTGGGTATCTCGCGTATCGTCGTTTTGGATAGCGTGTTGCTTTTGGCTAATGCTCTGACTGTATTCGCCTTTACCTACTCTAGGCAGGCTCTGGGTGCTTTGAGCAATAGTCGTCGTCATATTAGTGCTGCTCCTTGGTACTGGTCTCTGGCTATTCTGGGGTTCACTCTTGGAATTCTGTGCAGGTAAGGTGGCTTTTGACTCGTCTACTGTAATACCATTATATTGTCTCACTCATACAATGTCTGTTGTAAAATATTGTAGCATAAAGCTTGTTGGTATTTTAACCGTAGCCTTACTCGGCGCATACGTCACAGTCGATTTGATGCTGTTAAGCCGTTACCACTTTACAATAAAGGTAAACTATTGGCAGTTCACTATCATATAGCATCTTTAAACTTATATACTCTAATACTGCTTTCTTCTGAATCACATAGAACCGTTTAATCACTGCGTGGATCGTACATGGAGCCACCTTAATTGCACTTCCCCTAGCAATATATATGTTTGGATTTGCCATTCACTTTTCCTTACTGACTAACTACAGCCCAGAGGCCGATAGCATGGGCTCAGATTACATTGCCCAAATGAACGGCTCTGCATTACAAATTCAACCCGAGTATATATACGACGATTCGTTTGTTTCGATTAGATCTAATGACTACCCATTCGAGTATTTGACTGCCAAAAACCAGTCAATGTCTAGTGCACAAAGTCGGCAGCTTGTCTTGTCCACGACTAAACGATTTCTGGTCGAGGATTACTTTACAATTAAACGAGTTGATATCGGAAGCAGCTCCTTTGGTAACGAGACTATTAGAGATGGGCATTTTATCCAAGTTAGTGTGCCTAAAACTCGACTATTTATTGTGGTTTCTGGTGTCTGCCAGCACAATGTCCAGGATTATTCAGTCAGGCTTGAGGCAAATACTCGCAATAACGTGTCAAGTGTCTGGAAGATCGAGCTAGTCAGCCAACCACCATTGCCAGTAACAACAACAGCTAATGATAATTTATGTTTAATACGACCTATCGTCAGCAAATTCAAGCTAGTTTCAGCCATCCACAACTGCTCACTAGCAATAGATTACTATGCTCCGCTTGACAGTTTAGTAAAACATGCACAAGTGACTGGCCAATATATGCTGAAATGCATACCCACTCACGGAACTGTGTGGAATATCGAGCACCAACTCTCGACCAAAGATCTCCCCGTAACAAATATCTCACGCACCGTCACATCCAGCTTTATCAAACAGACTGTGACCTACAACCGACTAATGCACCAGATAAACAGCATGCTCGTTAGCGATCCAGATATGTTTAGCGTTGTGGAAAGCGCTCCTCTGAGTTGGCCGTTTCTTTCTCAGCCCATGCAGCTAGTTACATGGAGCGATAGTAGTAAACTAAAATACCTACTTATTGGAAACCCTGTCTTGTGGTGGTCCTCAGCAATAGTGTGTGTGTTTATTCATCCGCTTTGTATGCTCCTTTCTTGTATAGTTTCCCGCCGATCTCAGGGCAGGATAGCTTTCATACAACATCCATCTTGGGCAATGAACTTGTTGTGGTGTCTCTGGGCTATCCATTACTTGCCATTCTTTGCAATGTCAAGAGTTACATACTTGCACCACTACCTACCGGCTTTGTATTTTGCTTTAATCCTACTAGCAATCTATGTCTATCATGCTGCACTGGCTACATCTTTTATGCTTTGTGGTCCACTGGCATATCCAAAGAGAATACGTCGTGTAGCAGGGTACTTTATGCTAGGGTGTGTTAGCCTGTGTATTGCTGGTCACATATTTGTCTATCCGCTTACATTCGGTACCACGACGCCATGCAAATACCAAAGATACTCTCTGATCCCACTCTGGCGGGTTTGTCAGCCCGAGTACACATTTCACTAGCAATCTATTTATTAAAATAATACCAAGTTTTATAAATATTTTTTTAGATTAGTGGAAGGTCAATTCCAGCATGTAAGAGAATTCCTCGTAGCACCCGGTACCTGTCAACTATAGTGTCCGCAATCTGCTGAGGCGTAGTATTCTCTACATCTTGGATAGCGTTCTTGACATCATGCTGCAAGCTACGCAAGATAGCTTCAGAGATATGTCCAATTGTAGCTTCGCTTAGTAAAGTGTTTATTGCCGTGTCAATGTCGCACCCCTGATGTGCAAAGGTAGTGAGTCCCAGACTAGCCAAGGCAATAATCGTCTTTGACAGCTTCATTATTAGATATTCTGAAAAAGGGGCAAGATAGTAACAACTGTCAAGTGTGTGAAGCAAAAAAAGGAAAAAAAGAACAATGAAGGAATATGTCAAGAAGGATGTCTGTAAAAAATATATATGTAAAATTCTTGTAAAGTCTTGGCACTTTGTATGCAACGGATCATTCGCCACTGCCATACATAACGCATGGCAATATTCTTAGAGCAAACTGTTTTATATTTTTTTCTCAGTGTATGCGCGGTCTGCATAGAAACCCCTTTCACAATGAAGAAGGGACCACGTCATTTTTTTTTATTCAACAATAGCACGTCCAAAAAAATAAAGATGTGGCTTCAACTGGCTGCGCCTTTAGTCAAAATTACTTGTGCCCGTCTCGGCAAAAACTCAGGCAGCTAAAAAAAGGTGTCTTTGAAACAAGAGTATATTTTCAAACTAATACTCGTATAGAAACACCTAAATGTGATTTTTTTAGATCTGAGGAAGACCAGCAGCCAAATTTTTGGGCAAGTACGAAATAATGTTCCTGTAGCGATTCACAATACGCTGCGCTGCATCCTCGGCACTTGTTTGGTTAATGTCAGTACGCAGTTTTGCCACACCGCTCTTGAGTGAGATTAGCAGCCGCTCAGCTATAATGCTTGTCGTTGCATTGTTGAACAGCACATCAAATGCTTGCTGCGGCGTACACTCGTAATGCGCGCTAACACTAGCAGCAAGTATGCCCAAAAACAAGGAACCAATTGCCAGCTTCATAGCAAAAAGAAAAAATAATAATAATGTCGATATAAATGTTCCGAGAATGGATAAAGCAAAAAACAAAAAAAACAAAAAATCTAAATTGTCTAGACACAAGAACAATTTATACTGTCCTCCTCTCAACGACAGGATTTTTTTTATCGAAAGAAGTGTCATCTATACGCACTTGCAGCATATCAGTAACCTTTCTACTTTATGCGTGGCACTACATAGAAAGGGGGCATATATGCAGCCTATACACAGGGAACTATGCAAATAATCAATGGCATTATTCACTTTTCGTGTTCTGCGGCCTGTGCCGCCATCAAGTGGCGGAAGTACCCGTCTTCCTTCGCCAGCAGCTCGTCATAGGACCCGACCTCCACAACGGATCCACATTCGCCCAGCACAAACACCACGTCGCTACGCTTCAGCGTGCTAGCACGATGCGCAACCGTGATAATAGTAGGCCGCTTACTTCCACTCTCCACTGTCGCCGGCGACGAAATGCGGCCAAGAGACTCTAGCACCCGGGCTTCGCGCGTACCGTCCAGTGCGCTAGTAGCCTCGTCAAGGATAAGAATATCGGGGCGTGCGAGCAGTGCGCGCGCAATAGCAATGCGCTGCTTCTGACCGCCAGACAAAGACACGCCACGCTCACCGACGTAGGTCTCCATCTGAGCCGGGAATCTTTCGACAAAGTACCACGCGTCAGCCATGGCCAAAGCCTCGATGAGCTCAGAGTCAGTGGCCATAGGATTGCCATACAACAGGTTATCACGAATGGTACCAGCAAACAGAACTGGCTCTTGGGGCACCATCGCGATGTGCGACCGCCAGCTATCGAGGTTCAGGTCCCGGATATCATGGCCGTCTACCAGGATACGGCCGCTGAGCGGGTCGTAGAAGCGCAAAAGCAGGGCAGTAATCGTGCTCTTGCCCTTCCCCGAGGGCCCAGCCACCGCCACATGAGAGCCTGGCGCAATTTCCAGGCTGAGGCCCTGGAACACTGGCACGTTGGATCTGGTCGGGTAGCGGAAGTCGACGTTCTCAAACTTGATCACGCCCTTAAAGTCGCTGATAACAGCGCCGTGTGGATTGGGATCGACAGCAGGCGTGCGGTCCAGCAAGTAGAACAGGCGCGAGCCCGCGCCCACGCCCTTCATAATCTCAGAGTAGAACGATGACAGCCCAGACAGTGCCGAGCCAACATAGGCCGAGTACAGCATAACAGAGGTCATGTCGCCAATAGATATTTCGCCAGTCATAACCATGCGCCCGCCGAACCCCAAGAAGGCCAGAATAGCCAGGTTGCCAGCCAATCCGTTGCCGCCAAAGAACAAGCCGCTAGCGACAGCCTCACGCTTGGCCAGGTCAAAGATCCTTTGCACCTCGACATCGTAGCGCGCAACCTCTTGGGACTGACGCGAGAATGCCTGCACGGTACGCACATTGCTGATGCGCTCTTCCGAGACCTTTGTCAGATCACCGACGGCCTCCTGAGTCTGCTTTGATAAGCGCTTGATAAACTTGCCATAGACAACGGCCCAGATGGCAATGGGCGGGACGATGCCCAGCATAATCCCAGTGAGCTTAGGACTCACATACAGCATCATGCCCAGGCCCGCCACTGCCGAGATTGACGCGCGCAGGCCGTCAGATACGTTGTTCGTAATGGACTTGCTGACTATAGACGTGTCGGTGCTCAGTCGGCTGACAAGGTCTCCCGAGCGGTTGCGGTCAAAAAAGCCCATGTCCTGGTGCATGATGCGCTCAAATATCGACTTGCGCAAGCGCGCAATCATGCGCTCGCCCGCGGTACGGATAAGCATGACGCGGCCAGCGTTGGCAATGGCGCCCACGACAAAGACAGAGCCCAAGCCGACAAACACCTGGGTCAGCGACAGCCCAAAGGGGATAGATGCGCCAGAATTGGTTACCATATCGATAATCTTGCCCATGGAGAACGGCACAGCCATAGTGACCGTAGATGACACAAACAGCAGGCCAACGGCACCACCCAGCAGCTTGTACTCGGGCTTGGCCAAGCGTAGCAAACGCAGCCATGCCTGCTTGGTCTTTATCTGCTTTGCACTCTGCGCTTCCTCTGGGTCCACACCCAGTTCAGCTGGCTGCTGTTGCTGCTGTTGCTGTGGAGACTTTCCAACTGAGGCACTGCTCGCTTCAGATAGCGAAGAGGATGGGCGGTGTTCAGCATCGTGTGGAACAGTCGAGTAGTATCTGCCGTTGCTAGCGCGAAGCAATGGCGTGGTTATCAGCGGCGTAGCAATACTGATAGGAGGACTAAGCGGACGACTTGAACTAGCATTAGTCGCCATACTGCTAATATACTTCCGACTTTGCTGTGCGATAGATAGGCGTTTGTAATATGATCCAAGCGATAAGAGTTTACGGGGGTGGATGATGTGGTGAGCTGGGCGACAGAACGCAGCAGACATTACTCCATCCACCAACAGAGTGGTTTTAAAATAATAAGTAAGAGAAATTCAAAAAGAGATAAAGAGATTACGAAACAGAAAAGCAAACCACCACCAAAAGTTGCATATTACGACAATCGCTGATTAGATCAATCAGGGTGGTTTGGATCGCGTGGCTGAAACTGCGGGGTGTGACAAGAACGCGTGTTTCAGGGGGTGTGAGCAAGAATATAACCAAAGAGCGTGCACATGCGTGTTTCTGTGCGGGGTAAAAAGGAGGCAACTCGATCCCCGCATTATTACAAAACATGCAGAGGGCAATTCTGCCGAAATGTCAGTCAGAAAGGACGGAGAAGATGAGGCCGTGCTCTTGACAGTCTATCCACTATCTTGAGTCACAAAAATACATATAACCGACATCATTTCCCCTATCAACATCTTTTTTTTAGATCGAATGCCTGGCTCACCGCTAAAGGGCGCAGACGCGTTTCTAGTGCGGCGACGACTAGTATTGCGAGCAGCGGCATATGCGGTTATATTCCTGATGGCGGTGGTAAACCTGGGCATGATATGCAGCACCTGGAGCAACACAGAGTTTATGCGGGAGGATGGTGGATTCGCTGGAGGCTTCAACACTGCGTCATCGCTAGCAACCATGATCACAAGTGGACTATTGTGCGCAGCAGCAATCCTAGATCGACGTGCACAAATAGACGGGCAACCCTCACCGCCACTCAGCGCAAAGCTAGGACATCCCAGTGTAGATCGACTGATAAGTTCGGGCATGGCTGCCTGGTGGCTGGGACAAGCACTACTAATCTCCGACGTGTCGTACATATTCCGCGAGGAAATTCGGCGGTGCACAGCACATAGGCTGCCACGCTCACATTTGCCCGCAGGAGTATCAGCTGGCGCCTCCGCTGTGGCGTGTACGGTGCTGCGGGGTAGTCTGGCGTTGAACTGGATGCTCTTTGTCGCGTGGACTGTCCGTGCTTGGCGCTCGTTCACGCGTGCTACGACGCATTTCGATTCAAGTATCTTTCGTGAGACCTCAGAGTCTATGCTGGATCTCCATGCGATCAAAGCCAATAATAATTTGCCAATTACTTTTAGCCCGCACTACCCAGGCGAACACCCTCGTCCAAAGCAGATCTTGAGGACTCGCGAGCTGCGTACGGAAGAGTCAATAGCAGCCCAGCAGCGTTTGGCTACCACGCAAGCTCCTCGCCCCGTTAAGCCGCCTGGCATGTGCCAGTGTGCTGACTGCCCAATGTCGTATACCCGGATTCAAATGCCTACTCATGAAGTCGTGACTGATGAGAGTCCTTTGCCTCAGCCGCCTCAACGCCACCCAGAACCTTCTCCACCAGTCAACGACATGTGTTGTCATCAGATAACCGTCGGCACAGCGACATTGCTGACTGAGCCCGTAGCCGCTTCGCCTCTCCATCACCCCCAGCAACATGAGATTGCAGATGCCCCGTCCTCGCAACTCAGTCAATGGGCCGCTGCTTCTACCAAAGCACACGCCCTTCACTCCTCGGCCCTCCACTAACAGGCGGTTCCAAGACACTCGATAGGTTTCACTTTCAAATTTGCCTTGTATATGACGCCACATTAATTTACTCTATTGCGTTTTTTTGTTGCTTCAAATAGATATGCCCAGTGTATATGATTAGATCGCTGGTCAATCAGCAAAAAAAAGGTCTGGGCTCAAAGACAATAGTTCTCTTGACGATGTTTTTGCATGATCGCTTGTGTTGCTTGGTTAACCAAGTCTGGACCTGTCAAAAAAAATTGGTTGGCCTTTGCATATCACTCAAAAAAAGTGACTTGCATTATTTTGTCTACCTTTTGAGACATCTTTTTTTTATTTATTGCCGCTCATTATTTTCACTCTCTTACAGTGAGCGGCAGGAACATCACCAACCTACTTTTAGCGTCATATCGCTTTAATGAAATGTAGCTGATATGCGTTCTCTATAACGTGCTTCAAAAATATTTTTTTGTAACTCTAGGCCCCCCTGTCTGTTGCACTTTATTATTCCACACACGGAGTGAAACAACAAATCAATGCAATGTTCGATTATTTTTTTGTTTTTGCGAGATACTTACCAAGACAACTAGTATATTATGCCAGGTATTCGCCACCATCACTTGAGCTTTCCAATTCTATTTTTCTCCTCCTCCTTGTTTCCGACTGTTTTTTTTTCTTCTTTCTAAAAAACACTACCTCCACCTAATTTTACTCTTAAGCATTATTTAATCAACCATGGGTCTGGTCCACGCAGGCACATCTGTGCTCCGTACAGCGGCACTGGTATTTGTTTGGCCACTATCGATAGTCGCCCTGATTCTCGCCTGTTTGGTAGCCGCCAATGGACACTGGAAGCCACGCGCCGCGTCCATTTTCACTGCCATTGTCGCAGCGCTAACCATCGTTACGCTACCCTTACTGTTCGTGGGCAAGGCCGTACGCCTGACGCGTCTCGGCGGAGCTCGGTGCTCGCGCATGTGGGAGCTAGTACTCACCGGTCTATGGCTAGCCTCATGGGTGTGGATTGCCACCCAGTTGAACAAATTCCACTGCACGAATCCCAACGACTCCTTCCAGACCATCACAGGTCCAACTACAGGTACTGCCTTTTCGCTCTACGGACATGCGCTCACTCCTCAGGGTGGTCCTCGTGATGCTATTATTGCTGCTGGCATGGAGAAGCATCTGAATCCTCGTGCTCTCGGATTTAACGGTCGTCGTCGCTTTGCTAAGCGTTGCAGGGTGTTCAAGGCTCTTCTCGGATTTGCTATCCCTATTTTCGCTATCCTAGCTCTTGACGTTATTGCTCATTTGTGGAGATTTACTCCTATTGACGGTGGTGCTGCTATCGTGCCGGTTGTTGCTGGACATAGCGTCTCGCCTAGCGTCAGCAGCGTTAGCAGCATCAGCGATGTCGGTAGCCCCCGCGCTGCTGAAACAGGTCATGTCGGCGACACGGTCCCTGTCACCGAAACCAAGGTCTAAGAGAATAAGCGGCCCTACCTGAGCAAATATTTGTTCTAGTCAATTTAATTTACTTTTTTTCTCTTTCTTTGTTTTCCTCTCCCCTCCAGTTTTAATTTTTTGCTACATAGTGCTACAACATTTTCTTGGTGTCAATTGCAAGACTAATAGTTGAACACATTAGAGTTCACATATAAAAAAAAACCAATAATTAAATAATTGCTATCATCCGTAAAACCTAGCCAACAGATCTTCGAGCGACTGAATGACGCTGTCCTGGTACTCCAATGTTTGCTGACGCAGGGCATCATACGAGATCTGCATATCATTGACAACATGATCCATAGCTGAGCGCTCGCGCTTAATATCCGCCTGCAGTTCATCGAATCTAGCACGCTGAGCCGACATACGCTTGCCAGTCTCTTCAAGTTTAGCCGAGACCTCCGCGCGCTCTCTCTGCAGTTGCTTGAGCTGGGCGGCTGCCTGCTCTCGCTTAACCAGGCGAGACTTTTCAAGGCGATCAATCTTCTCCTGTCCAGACTTGCTCTGAAATGACAGCTGCTCTTCGCGGACGCTCAGATTGCGGATCTGAGTATTCTCTTGTGCAACATTCTCGCGCTCCTTGGTCAACTGGCGCAACTCTTCCTCATGCTCACGCACGAATCCCTCGGCATCGATCATCTGCTGGACACATGAGCGCACATCTCCTGCGATTTCCTCCAACATTTCGATCTTGACCGCCAAGTGCCGAGCCTTATCCTCGTTCGCAGTTATCTGATGCCGGGATTGCTGAATACTTTCAGTGAGCTCGGTAATCGCCGCCTGGATCTTCTCGGGACTGTGAACTACTCGCTGCTTTAGTTTCGCCAATTCGTCTTGTAGGCCGGCAATAGTGTATTTGATTTCGCCGACCGAATCATCAAGCCCTTCCTTTTCAGCCTTAATTTTGTTCGTCGTTTCCGTCAACGATGCCTGTGCCGAGGTCAATACCCTGAGCTCTTCGCGTAAAACCTGGTTACCCTCCAGCAGTTTCTTGGCTTGTGGCGCCTCCCGCTCGCGCTGGCCTCTAATAGCATCAATCTGAGCCTGGACCTGATCAAGTTCCTTCTGCATCGATTCTAGACGCTCAGCTTGCTGATCAGCCTGGGCCGTGTACTTGTCCAAAACAGGCATGCGGTCATCTCGGAACATGGCAAAGTTGCACACACCGCTAAGAATCCTCCGCACGCGAATAGGCTCGGGCTTCAGCATATCCCGGAGCGAAAAGTCATCGACGCCGACCTGCTGCAAAAGCGTGGACATGTGGGAGTAAAAGGACATGAGAAAGATATCGTCTCCGTGAGACTCTGGAAAATCTGTCAGGTCCAAAAGTTCAACGTCGCTGCTGCCCATTTGCTCCAAAGAGATTCCTTTGAGAATGTACAAAAAGGCCTCGTACCAAATCTGTACTCGCTGTGGTGTGGGTTTTTCCAAGTCTTCGTCTAAAATTGGAATTTCCAGTTGACGCATTACCTCCAGGATATCCTGAGGCTTTAGCGTCGGGTAAAAGCCAGTGCCCTGCATGCTGAACAACAAATGAGAATAAAGGAAAGAGAATTCGTGTAAGAAAAAGAAAAAAGAAAAAGAGGGGGAAGGAGAGAGTATTTAATTGTAAACAGTACTTTTAAAAATTATCATATTACTGGATTTAACACTATGGATTATTTACCAGACCGAGTATTGTGGATATTTGGCGGCTGAGTGACGATAGCTCTTGGTTGGAGTTAGATGTTGAAAATAGAATATTTTGAGCAGCAGAAGCCAGTGCTTTGACCAGTGCTCTGTCAGCCACATTCTGTTTTGCAGGGCATTGCAGGGCGTTCCATGAGAGCTGGGCTGCCTTCAGACACTGGTGGCCGACGAGCGGGTGTGCAGGCGGGTAAGCCAATGCGTAAAAGGCCAGTACATGCAAGGCAGCAGCAGCAGCCCAAGGCCACATCCACTGAGCAGACTCATCAGCGCCAACACGGTCAAGGCACTCGTCCTGACACTCTCGCCAATGCGAATAAGCAGCAAATGACACATCTCGCGGCAACTGCCCCTCCACGGTCTTCAGTACTTGAACATCAAACTCGGAATTGCCAGCCAAAAGCCCAGCCACAACAGCGTGGGCCCAGCGGTCAACAGCAGCAGGCATTGCAAAGTCAGTAGGCAGCGCGCGAGGCAGCTCCTCTGCATTGCGGTCCATCAGCTCATCGATCTGGGCTCGGGGCGAAGACCCACAGCATCGGATACACTTGCAGTCAAAGAAATACACAGCCGCAAGCTCCTTCCGGCGCTGCGCCCGTGGCTGCAAGGCGTCAGTGTAGGCTAGCGAGACTTCGTCGCCGTTGGATATTTCAGCCAGCGCAGTGACAGCCAGCTCTCCCAACGGCGAATAAGAATACGAGGCATTCGGCAGGCAGCTGTGGTTGAGCAGCAGCGATACCAGCGGACAGCACAAATGGCCGATACTCGCGCAGCTGGGGTCGCCGTCGGCAGTGGCTGCAAAGTTATTACACCCAAACCGGCACAGCGCATCGACTGCTCCTGCCGGCGACCCAAGCACCTTTGCAATCTCCTCGTACTGCCGCAACACGTGACGCGGGTGCTTGTCGCGGTGGCTCACCAGCCGCGCCCACGCCAAAGACTGCACCCGCAGCCACCTTGGCACGCGTGCGCCCAGCCCAGCACAGACATTTGTGGCGCAGCTGACGCCCACAGCCATGCGCATCCACGGCCGAAACCCGGGCTTGACCCGTCCAAAGGCTGCGTTCCTATTGGCAGCCCTGAGTCGCTCGCACTCAAAGTGATGCCGCTGTGTCCAGTGCGCTGACAGGCACTCGGCCGAGCAGTACTGCGACATGCCGCATTGGCTGCACCTTGGGTGGCGAGGGGGCACTACTGAGAAGCACAAGTGGCAGCGGTCGTCAGCACACTCGGACTGGGAGCTGTCCTGTTCGTCCTCGCCACGCCGTACAGGAAATCCATAGAGTGGCGGGATGGAGAGGATCTGCTCGCCACGCCGAAACTTGCGCTGTGCCACTGTGCGCTGACCCTTCACTGCATCCGTCTCTAGCCGCAGCCCACGCTTGGCGATAAACGCGCCGATTTCGTCCGTCATTAACCAAGTATGTATTTATTTTTTAGTAAACGATAATAAAAAACCCCCCCAAATTCAAGTTTCATTAAATAGTCGTTCTACTTTATTGTACCAACTTATGGCAACGGTTGATCTGGAGTATGTGTTGTCCTAAAAATGCTACCTTTTTTGTCAACGTTTCTCTCTCAGCTCATTTGTCAATTTACGCATTAACGAAAACCCCTTTTTCTTTTTTTACATCCTATCACTACATAAACATTTTTGTTTGAAATGTCGCAGATTCAGGACAAGACGATTGGAGCGTCGCTGCTAGCCATTGGACTGTTTGTATTCACGTACTACTCCATCTGGACACTCGTAATGCCGTTCGTTGACGAAGGCCACGCTGCGCACCACTTGTTCCCGCCTCAGTGGTATGCCATCGCCATACCTGTATTCCTGCTGGTTGTCGGAGTTACCGCCGTGTTTGGTTTCCTCTCGTTTGTCATGCTAAAGTCAGGAAAGAAGGCTGCTAAAAAGTCTACCTAAGTCAAATATATCATAATACCAATTTTACTTTTTTCTCTTTTGAAATGCTTGAAACGCCAAGTCGCGCCTGCTCTGTTGACCTGCAGCCGTGTCATTATCAGGAGGTAGTTGTGGAGCAGTCCCGCCCAAAACGAATCCCTTTGAAGTGAGTGCCCCGCCGTCGATATGTGCAGAAGCTGCCTCTTCCACAGTACTTTGCTGGAAGCGCGGGCCGGAGCTTGGCGCGCCTCCGCCAACGGTCTGTCCACGACGGGTCCAATCCAGCTCATCCAGCTCTTGGCACAGCTCCCGATTAAGCTTGTGGAACCTTTCGTCGTGTTCATCCCACACCATATGCGCTAGCTCGTGCATTAGCACCTTGCGCACATCATCATAGTCCCTGAATCCCTCCAGATCGTCAGTGCGCAGTCTCAATGCAATTACTTGGCCGCGGTTCCGATTATACCCCAAGATAGTGCGCTCATTAGGATGCAGTTCACGCAGTACGCCAACAGAGTACTGTCGCTTACGCATAATCCCTCTCACGCCTTCGTCCCGCGCCAGCCGCCGCAACATTGCCAGCGCTGAGGCCTGATGAACGAGTCCTGGTAGTGTTTCAAACTTGAGAAACCCGTGTTCGGAATACTCTATTGGCTCTCGTGTTTGTGATACTGTTGTTGCTCGGTATTTTTCATAGTTGCTTCGCCCCTCTTCCCGCCTCTCGTTGCCCTTGAGGTATGCTGCCAATTCTGCTGCCGGCGTGCCTATGAGCACTATGCGACTGTTGGCTGGAATAAGTGATGATATCGGCATACTGTCGCCTGCTGGAGACGCGCCTACCTCGCCCTTGAGCAAAAGTCTCTGCTGCTTCGGTGCTACGCCAAACTGCTGTGCCAACCTTTGTCGCAAGTCTCCCAGTGTCTGTGCGCCATCGACACTGAACTGTACGGCGTTGCCTCTATGGCTGACACTAAACACAAGCACAGACATTTAATAAATAATGAAAAATAAGTGTAGGATAAAATAACAAAGTGGAATTGAAAGAGCGGAAGAAGAAAGGAATAAAGAAAAAAAGGTCTCGTACGTAAGCACTTTACTACCTGCGGAGGAGGGAGGCGTATATTAGTCAGCGGCAATGGCGTGCAGCGCGGCTTTATGTGCCAGCAAGTGAGCGTCGACTGAAGTGCCAACAGATTTGTTGGCCTGTGCGGGTTGGTCGACGAGCACTCGGCGAACATTCAAGTCATCCTCATGCTCACGAACCACACGCTCCTTTGTATCCTCAACAGTCTCTGCCAATCTACGCAGTTTAGCAGCAGTACCTGGCGCCTCAGCCTTGATCTTTTGCGCGAGCAATAGGGCGTGTTCAAACTCTGCGTTGACTCTCTCCGCAACATACGGCAGAGGCTCGTCCTTCTCCACACCAAGTCCCTTGATAACAGTCGTATGCTCAGCAGCCAAAGACTCGCGCCATACAGCGTCAGCTACCAGACGCTCAATCTGGTCCGGCACGGCCCGACGCTTGCTAGTCACCGAGAGCAATAGATTGTCGGCCTCTTCGCGTAGTGCTTCTACCTCGGCTTTGAGAGCTTCGTCAAGGGGCTCTATCCGTGACTTTTCGCTCATCGCTTCGTCGTATGCAAACCCGTTTACCGCCATACTTGGCCCTGCCATAGCCCACACGTTCTGTGTCCATTGTTGTAGCCTCTCTAGTACGAGTTTTTGTGCCTCGGACCGTTGTTCATCGGTGAATGGCGCATCCCGCAAAGCTGCATTCGTGCCAAGTGTCTGGTCCAAAAACGATGTGAGTTGACGCTGTAGGAATAAAACGTCCTCTTTGCTCTCGAGCTGGATCTTTGGTATATCGCTGCTGCTGCCGCCGCCACTCATAATTACTATTAAATGTATGAAGGTATAATTAAAATAAAGTTCAAGGCGTTTTGCTATTATTGTCAACACACAAGAAAAGGAATCACAGAAAAAGATACTCATCTGTAATCACTTTGCTATCCAGGATTTGATTACGAGGTTATGCCTGGTCATGTGCCAACTGCACTAAAGGCAGTAGTTGCTCGGACAGTCAATACGTGCGGCCCTTTTTTTTCTCCCCCCTCATTAAAACACTCGCGCCTCATATTCACTTTACAACTATGTCTGGCTTTATCCTGAATGAGCTTTTAGACAAGCTGACAAAGCGTGACTCGAGTACCACACGCTTTGGCAGCACGCTGGAGCTACGAGTAGCTACGGCCGATGCCAAAAAGCGCATGGTCGTATACGAATACGAAGTGACTGAGGATGAGATATTCCGCGGGTACCTCGACAGCGGTTGGCTCTCGACTGTGGTTGATAATGCAACCGACCCACTGATCCGCGCTATTGTCGCCAACCCCACAAACTCCTATACCACTTCACTAACAGTTCATACTCTGGAACCAGTATTGGCAGGCACTCGTGTGGAGATTGTCTGTCGTCTGGTACAAGTCGAGGGACGTCTGCTACAGTCTACTGTGGCCTTTAGAGATGCTCAGCGCAAGGCACTGGTCTATGCAACTGGCGTCCACACACTGCTGTATAAGGACGCTATTGCTGGTGCTGCCAAACTTTAGTTCAACTAATTCTCTCAAAGAACCCTTAATGATACTAGTCCTTTCCATTATGTGTATTTCTTGTGAGCTGTGAAGGGAAGTACCGAGAGCATAGTCCATCTCTTACTCTTTCAATATTATCTGATAATGGATGCCGAGGAATTCAGGCTGCTGGTAGCCAGTACGGCACTTAGCAAGAAGAGCCACTACTACTACAGCGGCGGCTTGACAGCCGACGTCATCAGCGCTGATTATGCTCAGCGCTCATGCGTGGTGGAGCTAACAGCCACAGAGTCTGAGATCTCGGACGCCGGGTGCTTGGACGAGGGGCTTGTAGGAACGGTGGC
>JANBQS010000270.1:0-23750 GCA_027577415.1 Coemansia sp. RSA 922 | reverse complement strand
AACACGCTCAAGAACCATTCTGGGATCGGGTCACTAGGCCTGAGTATCAGCCAAAACAAGGTCCCAGTTGGTTCTGTTTCAATAGAGGGAGGGCTGCAGCAGTTGCAGTCGCCCACGCTTCCCGACGACATGTTCTTTGACGACAGCACTCCGGTCGTTATGCCCGTTAGCCGCGTTTCTGAGCGACCGCCACAGCTGGACTTTGCCCTGAGTTTTGAGCCCGTGTCTCAGAACAGCTACGCGCTGAACCCGGCCTTTGGGTACTCTTGGAAGTCTTCGACTGCTCCGCCCGTGCCACAGATTCCTAGAGGATTCACGGGCTCCTACGTGACTAAAATCAACCTACCGCCGCCATCGGAGAGCAAAATATCGTTTCCACGCCCCGACTCTGACGCCTTTCTGGACGAAGAGGCGCTGACTGGCGAAACGCTTAATGACGAAAGGGAGCACCGCCAACCGCAGTCTGCCCACGAGACTGGACCGCGGAAGAGCCTCAAGGAGCAAGTGCGCTCTTATCGCTCGGGTAGCGTAAACAGACAGGTACCCACGGGCAAGCGCAACTACTCGCTGCCGGCAGCTTTGGTACCGGCAGTGCCTCGCATGGACCTGGAGAACTACGAGTTTGCGAGCATTGACCGGCTGGAGCGCAAATGGGCCGACGTCAAAACCGAGTCCACTAGGATGCTGAGCTCGGCCATCTACAAATACTACTTTAACCACGGCGAGTGGAGCGAGTTTGAGCAAGTGTTTCCGACCAAGGTGCTTCAGGTGTGGGAGGAGTTCCAGGGCAAACTATCCTCAGCGGAGCTGGCATTTGTCAACACCATCCTCGTCTCGCAAAATCCTTTCTCGGCGGGCGAAAACGGGCAGGAGAAGCACATTCCAGTGCTAGCCAGGACTATCCCGCTGTCGCAGGCTGTGCGCACGATGGTGTATTCCGACGATATGCGGTCGCGAGAAAGCTACAGCTCTATGGGCGGCAGCGGACCTGAAATTGACTTTGCGTTCGCCGACTGGCTCATCACTCACTTCAACACGATGAAGTCTGCGACATTCTCGCCCACGGACTCGACATTTGGCGAAAAGCACAACCCACAGACGCAGCAGGAGCCGCCCAAGCCCGAAGCACTGCGGGCGGCTGCCGAGAAGAGGATGTCGCGAAGGTTTGTCGCACGATCTACAATCGCATCCTTGGCGTCACTGGTGGACGTTAGCAAGGTTTCGCCCAAACCAACAAAGTCGGAAAAGCCGCGACGCAAAAAGGGTTCGGGTGACAGAGATGCCTCTGAGACGAGAAAGTCCACCTCCCGGCGATCCTCTAGTAAACCACCAGTCGTGTTTGAACCTCAGGCGCAAGTGGTACCTCCACCGCAGGCTTTGCCTCAAGTACAAGCTGCGCCCCAGCCACAATATGTGCCGCAACAGTTGTCTCAGACGCAGTCTATGCCGCCACCACAACGCCCGCCCACTGCTCAGCCCATTTACCAGCATATGCCTCCGGCCAGGGAACCTGTCACTCAGGTGCCCGCTCTGTGCGCAACCGAGCTCAACCTTCCGCCACCCACACCTCATGGCGACTACGACATGCCAGCTACGGCGGTCCCCGTGTCACGGTCCGGATCCAAATCGCGTCGTCACACGCACAACTTCTTTTCGTCGCGGTCTTTGGAGTTTCGAGTGTCTACCGACTCGCTAAACTCTGTGTGTCGAGTGCCACGCGAGTTTCAGATGAAGGATCTCCCGCCACTTCCGCCCAACGCAGCCGAGATAAGCCTTATATCGAAGCAGAATGTCGCCGGCGGACTAAAAGGCGGAATGGCACCGGCAATGGCCCAAGGGGTGCCAGTGAAGCGGGAAAACACGGTTGGCAAGAAACCAGGAGTACTGTCGCACTTTAGCTCGCACTTGGAGCTAAACCGGAAAGTAGCGGCGATGGCATTAGAGCCAGAGAAGCCTCGCTCGTCATCGATGACAGTGGATACTAGTGATGGCGAAAAGACGCGTCCGAGCACCGCGAGATCGACGTTTTTAGAGTCGCGCTCGACAAAGGCTAGCAAGGCACGGGCGTCAATGGCAAAGGAGCCCGTGGCCATGCTCTATGACTGGCGACACATACCCATGGACGGCAATGCAGACTGGGGATTCAGCATCTCGTCGCTAGTGTTCCACCAGCCGGTCGTGCGCAGAAAGGCTAGCTTGCCTGCATTTGTGGTCCATGCCAATATACCCACTCTGAACCGCCGCGAGCTGCCTGACCCGCAAAAGGTCGGCTCTAAACCCGGAACAGCAGTGGCGGCGAAGCGCAAGTCGACCAAACCCACCATCGCGCCTATGACTACGTCATCGCCCGCCCAACCCGAACCACTGTCACTGGTACCACCTCCACTGCCCTCGCAGCCGCTGCCAAGCAACCCGATTCCTGACACCGAGCAAGTCGAGCAAACAACTACGCCGCAACAGCAGCAGCAGCAGTCACAGCAGTCACAGCCTGCTCAGAGCAAGCCAAAGAAGAGCCATGAGGACGCCGAGAAAAAACCAGCCAAGCCACAATCACAGCTCGGTCTTGGTCTTCCCGGAAATGGCAAAGCGCTGGGTGCTCACGCTGGCGCTGGGGGCGGTGTCAAAGGCGTTTTGTACGAGCTGGCGTACCTGAGCACGCAGGGGAAGAATGTGTGGTCCAAGGGCGAGCACATCTTTGCCAAGATGTGGAAGACAGGGTTGGAAGTCAACCGCATTGCCGAGCAGGACTTTTACGACTTTTGTGTCGATGAGCTGCTCAAGGCTAGCAACGACGCCTTCCAGGACTTGCAAGCGATGGGAAACAAGGCGACCGCCAAGAAGCTGTACGAGTCATTTAACGCCAAGCTGACCGTGCTGCTGACTGATTCGACGATGTGATAGACTTTCATGGTTTCATTTTAACATAGCGCGCTGTACCATTTCTACCATTGTTGTTGATTGCTTTACCAAGCAACGATCATTACATTAAGACATCGGTCTGCCTTATGCCTGCGCACAGACATGAGACATGATGAGTTAAAAGGGGTGTGATTGCTGCTTTTGGCTCTAAAAATGGACGAGGCAAAGGCGACACCAAGCGAGAAAGGAATTGCTGTGCACAAGGGTCGCTTTCATCGAACTTGGCTCTCTTTGACTTTTTGAACTTTTTATTCTTAGCGCACAATGAGATCTTTTAAGGGTCTCTTGAGCAAATAAAGCTAAGCGTTCTTTCTTTCAATGCCTTTGTCTTCACTCCTTCGTCAAAAGGAAAACGAATTCGCCTTTATGTAATCCCTTTCATCCATCATTAACCGCGCCCTTTTTATTGTTTGCGCACGAAATAGCAGTGTCACAATAGCCCAAGCGTCAAAATTCTTTCTCTTTCATATCTTTTTATTTTTTTTATTTTTTATTCGTTCGTTTGTGCCATTTGTCAATTTTACTGGTTGCTTGGCGTCTGTACTATTAGCCCTCTCTTTTTTGTGTAATAAGTCGAGCCGCAAGCGGAGAAGGCATTTTCTCTTCCTCCACTCTCTCCACTTGTTCATTTTTTTTATTCATCTCCAGGTTTAATTTATTATCGTTCTCGGCCTTTCGGTACTTCAAATCGTATATTGCCAACTACATATTACCGTTGCGGAGATTGTGGCGATCACTATATTCGCCTAGATTCCGGAATATCATAACAGCTGCGCCAGAACTATATTCTGTTCTCCCGCAGCCCCCCCCCCTTAGTCGCCAAAAAAAAACTATATGCACAACACCCTCGATTGATTAATGCCACACTTATTGCCTGGCAAAGGTATACTAAAGCTATCGTCGCAACTTCGAGAGCGACTGAGTACACTAAAGCGCCGCAAGCGCGACTACGGCGACGAGCCTGACGAACAACACGATGACGTTGGTTTGGGAAGCTCGGCGATAAAGAATCCGCCGATGCGTATCGACATAGTTCACCCGCACACATACGAGAGCGGGATTAGCGACCAGACAATGGTTAAGAACTTGCAGGCCACTCCACCGATGAACTACTGGCTAAACGACGAAGATAGCGACAATGGCAGCGACCACACACACACAATTGGTGGCCAACTTACGCCTCAGCGACCGGCGCCTCGGCCGATTCCGCTAGCCAAAAACAACAGATTCAGTCGCGAAGAGTGGCAGGGACGAGCTGACGGCGCTCTGTTTGGCAGCCACCGCCGGCGACCCGGAAAGACACTCGAAGACTCGCCGGTATTGCCAAAGGGCGTGTTCCTACCAACCCACAGCCTGTCATCCTTATCACTATCCTCTTCAGCATCGTCAAGCGATATGAGGAAGCGATTGGACTCGGGAATCGGCTGTCACTACTCGCCCAAACCTCTGTTAGATGATCGTGGGTCGATGGACTTGGATATCTACCAAAAGTGTGTCAACGCTCTCAACGAACTACTGTTTGCTACTAACGCTCAAATAGACGAGGAGGTGCAAGCGCTGATTCGGCACTACTTGAACGGGCAAAACTCATCGCCATTCATGCCAGTGTTCACCGGTATTGTCGACCAGTCATTCGCCGATTTCTCTGTTGCCGCTCGTTCCATATTGGCAGTTGTCGACCATGTCAACTCTCGCTCTCAATTCTGTACATCCAAAACCCCTGGCATATCCAGCAGGTTAGTCGGGTCAACAGATAGCCTATTGACCGAGATTGTCAATAGCTACATGGGACTCGCCGTTACAGATACTATGGGCAACCGCAAAAACACACACAACTTAGATCCACTTAGTGCTGACTCGCTCGAGCACTTGCTTCGGACCTATGGCATCAATGTCGTAAAGTACAGCAAGGAGCAAATGCGCTTGTTTGCCATGACGGGCTTGACAAAGTACGTGACCAATCAGATCTTGCTGAGCACCGGTATTGAGAATGACTTGATCGACAAGTTGGATGAAGCCGCCGAGGCGCTCGCTCTTGTAATGGACCAAATCGACATCCTGGACTCACTGGACGGGCCCAATCAAGACCACCGTAATACCATCGACTGCGAGGATGTCGCTGCCCTGCGTATGCGTGCTGCTCAGAACAAAGATAATATAGATCGCATCCAGCTCGAAGCTAGAGACGCGGGATACACGCGGCGGCTATATGAGTCCATCCTGGCAGAGATCCAGTCGCACAATTGATGCTCACCTGTATTATAATATTTTTAAGCTGCTCATTAAATGTATATCCTTCAGCTATTGTTAATGTAGAAAAATGAAAAAAAAATCCCCCCTTTTTAGTCCTTGCGACGTCTGATAACGGGCTTGGACTTTATAATCGCCACCAAAAAGCCAGGGATAGTGACCAGCATGCGCCAGAAGGGTATTAGCGTGACAAGCTTTCCCAGCACGCTTTCTCTCAGCGACCACAGGGTTGGGTAGACCATCTGGTGGCTGAGATCAGTCTTCCAGCTGTTCTCGCTACCAGTAAATGGCGGGCCTCTGATGCTGTCGACGCCAGGCGATGGGAACCAAAGTGGGCGCTTCATGACATGGCGGTGGTGCGAGAACGTGTCAAGCGTATGCCTGCCGGTGTATCTGCCCACTCCCGATGGACCCACTCCGCCAAAGGGATTAGTCTGGGAGGCCAAGTTAAACATAGTGTCATTAACCGTAGCCGAGCCCGAGCGCGTGCGCGAGATCACAGCCTCTGCCGAGTCGCTCTTTGCAAACACATAGAGCGCCAGTGGCTGGTCACGCGAGTTGACCAGGCTGATCGCCTCGTCGAGCGTGTCGTAGGTCAGGATAGGCAGAATAGGACCAAACAGCTCATCCTTCATAAGCGAGTCGCCAGGACGCACACCGTCGACAATAGTAGGCGGGAAGTACAAGTCACTTTCGTCGGGAAGGTCATCAGTGATGGCGATCTGCGTGCCCTCAGTGGCACTCAGCGCGTCCATCAGGCGGTTCCAGTGCCTGGCATTGATAATGCGTCCGTAGTCGGGCGACTCCTTTGGGCTCTTGCCGTACATGCCAGCCACGGCCTCGACCAACAGAGGAACCAGCTTGTCCTTGACCGAGCGATGGATCAGAATATAGTCGGTAGCCACGCAGGTCTGGCCAGAGTTGGCCAGCTTCGACCACATGATACGGAAGGCAGTAGGAACCAGATCCGAAACATCCGCGTGGACAATAGCTGGGCTCTTGCCGCCAAGCTCTAGCGTGATGCCAGACAGGTGCTCGGCGGCAGCACGAGCGACAATCTTGCCTACGCTGCCACTGCCGGTGTAAAAGTAGTGGTCAAACTTTTCCTTCAGCAGCTCAGTAGTCTCCTTGACGCCGCCCTGGACTACACGGATAACACTCGAGTCCATAGACCTAGTGACCAGGTTCTGAACAGCCTGCGCGGTATGCGGAGCCAGCTCCGAGGGCTTGAGTACGACTGTATTTCCAGCAGCAATCGCGCCGATAGCTGGCAGCATTATCAAGCGTAGCGGGTAGTTCCACGCCCCGAGAATCACCACCACGCCCAGCGGGTCCTTGCGCACCTCAGACTTGCTCAGCAAGAACGCCGGCTGCTCTGAAGCCAAAGCGTTGCGAGAGGGCTTCACCCACTTGTCCATGTTGTCCAGGTACTGGCCAATCTCATACTCCACAGCGTCATACTCGGCGTATAGGCCCTCGGTGTGCGACTTGTGCAGATCGTGGTATAGCGCGTCCAACAGGTTCTTTTTATCTTCGCGCATACCTTTCAGGAGCGCGCGGAGCTGCTGCTTGCGGAAGCTAATGTCGCGCATAGTGCCACTGGCAAAGCTATCGCGCAGCGCGCTGACAGTGTCGCTGATGGTCTCAATCGGCGTATACTGGAGCTCAACCTTGTCGAGCTGGCCCGATATTAGTGAATGTTCCTTATCCATAGTGGCAGATCAAAAATAAAGAGTGGTGTTTAGTTTGTTACACAAAGCAAATCGAATAGAGTAGGGAATAATATTGCGCTCAGAAAGGAGAGAGAAGGAAAGAAGGCTGCTTTGTTATTGACAGCCAACCGGCAGGAATTGTCAGCACCCCACCCCACCCCTGACCGCGCCTACTGCCATCGTCACCTTGCTCAAACTGCTTTTGGTCAGTTGCCAGTGAGTTTCTAGGGTGCCGAGGTTGATCCTTGGGATTTCACATGTTCCTAACGTGGGATGGAAATCACTGCCTTTTGCAGGTAAACCTACTCCGCCAGATTCGGGGGATGAGGGGGAGTGCTGTAATCCTCTTTGCTCTTTGCTCTTCACCTCTCTACTCTTCAATTGACTCAGATACTGTGGAACCTACTTTTATTCCCATTTGCATCATGACGATCGGCCAGCTGGTACGCTCGCTACCGGCGGCAGCTTTTGTCCTGGGCGCCCTAGCACGCCCCTTTACGCCAGAAGACCTGGTGCAGACCAACCGCTTCAGCGGCGACGTAGCCGTATCACCCAACAGCGCGTCCATCGCCTATATACAGGCACGCTACTCGATTGAAGAGAAGCGCCAGTACACGCAGCTCTTTGTCCAGTCCCTAGCCGACGGCCATCGTCACCACGGCTCTGGTCATCCAGTAAAGGTTATCGAGTTTTCTGCTGACGCACGTCCCAACCCACCCAGCGCTCGTGAAGAGGTAGAGGACGAGCTTACTGGCAAGAAGCATTTGAAGCCCTCACAGCCAATATGGCTTAGCGATTCGTCTCTGGGCTTTGTAGCGACTGACCCGGATACGGGCAAGTCCACATTGTACTCGGTCAAGAGTGGCAAGGGCCGCTGGTCCAAGCCCCGTCCAGTCGTGGCCATGGCTGTACCCATCTCCGACTTGCACTTTAGCGTCGAGTCGGGCATCCTAGCATTCACGGCCGAAGTGTACAACGGCACTGATTCTCTTGTCGAGACGGCAAAGCTAGACTACCACGAGAAGCTGCGTGCTGACACGGGTCAGACCTACGACGACCTGTGGGTCCGTCATTGGGATACATTCGTTTCATCCAAGCTGCCTCAGATCTACACTCTGCCACTCAAGACCAGAGCCAAGGACCATTTCAAGCCCAAGGGCGAGCCCATCAACATTATTAGCGACGCTAATGCCAATGGCCGTCTCGAGGCATCAAACTCCTTCACGCTTTCGCCTAGTGGTCGCCACATTGCCTTTGTCGCCAAGTATCCTGGCCATGATTACGCATGGAAGACCACGAGCCATGTCTATCTTGCTGCCGTCGATGGGTCTGGAGCTGAGCCTATCAACCCAGGCAAGGGCGGCGCGAGCTCAAGCCCGGCCTTCAACCATGATGGTACCAAGATCGCCTATGTGCAAATGGCCGCCACCACCTATGAAGCTGACCGCAACCAGATCAAGGTCTACGATATTGCCCAGCAGACTACTGTTGAGGTGGCGGCTAACTGGGACCGCTCGCCATCGCATGTTCTGTGGTCCGACAGCGAGACTCTGCTAGTGACGTACAACGAGTGGGGCCGCAATAAGCTGTCCAAGGTCGATATTGCCACCGGTGCCATTACGCCCATCGTGACCGAGCACTCAGTTGGCTCAGTGCAGCAACTGCCAGGTACCAACAAGCTGCTAATTGACTACAGCGCGCTGGACTCGCCCCCCGACCTTTACACCGTTTCAATCGACGATGGCTCTATGACCCGCGTCAGCCAGCTAAATCCAAAGCTCACAAGCGAGATATTCCTCAGCCCTCCCGAAGACGTTGCGTTCACAGGTGCTGACAACTCCACCATTCACGGGTTTTTGCTCCGCCCGCCCAACTTTGACAGCCAGAAAAAGTACCCACTTGCGTTTGTCATTCACGGCGGCCCGCAGTCAAGCTTCACCGATGGTTGGAGTCCCCGCTGGAACCTAAACATCTTTGCCGCCGCTGGATTCGTCACCGTAGCTCTAGATCCACAAGGGTCAACAGGCTATGGTCAGAATTTCACTGACGCGATTCGCAACCAGTGGGGCGGCAAGCCCTACGAGAGTCTGATGCGCTCTCTGGAACAGCTTCTAGAAGAGCATCCCTATATTGATCGCAACAGGCTAGCAGCCCTAGGTGCCAGCTACGGCGGCTACATGATCAACTGGATCAATGGCCACAGCAATGTGTTCAAGGCCCTAGTCAACCACGACGGCATGTTCTCAACCGTCAGCACTTACTATAGCACAGAGGAGTTGTATTTCCCAGAGACAGAGTTTGAGGGCGTGCCGTTTGACGAAAAGGCTCGCGAGAACTACGAGCGCTGGTCGCCCGAGCGCTATGTCAAGAACTGGAAGACTCCGACTCTGGTTGTCCATAGCGAGAAAGACTACCGTTTGGTCGTTAGCGAGGGTCTTAGCACATTCACTGCTCTGCGTCGTCAGGGCGTGCCAGCAAGACTGTTATACTTCCCCGACGAGAACCACTGGGTGCTCAAGCCGGCCAACTCGCTTCGCTGGCACCAGGAGGTACTGGCCTGGATCTCAAAGTGGACGTCGGATGAAAGCACTTCGCCTGCTACTGCGCTTGACGAGCCGGCCAGATTCAGGGTTCAAGGCAATGACGACTGAAGTAGTATCCATTTTTTGTCCTGCAAAGCGGCGACATAGTCCTCAATAAACAACAATTTAAAGTACAGTGTTTATTCGTCAAGATCACTATCATCGCTATCTATGGTCAGTACGATATTAGGCTCTTCTAGGATGCCTAGAGTGGCGAATTGGCTCATGTTAGCCTCGTCTATGATACCTGGTGTGGCGAATTGGCTCATATTAGGTTCTTCTGGGATACCTTGAAGAGCGGTGTGGCTGACACTATAGTCATACCCCTCTTCTTCCTCTTCCTCCTTCACGCCGCCATGAGGGGTGTACTGCCGCCTCTTCACGGTTTCAGACGCTTCATAAAGAGCGCTCAGTTTCCACTCGTCTTTTACCAACGGCACATCGCAGAGCTTGACCAAGCGATGATAGCAGCGAGCAATGACTTCCGGCGGGATATCAGCCACAGACGCAGCCTCTAACACGCTTAGCCACCCGGTCTTAGTCGAACCAGGAAACGGCATAAGCAACCCGCGCAAGAGACAGATTTCATAGGCGGGACCAACCTCTAACCGATGTTTCCAAAAGTCCGACATCTTGTCCCAGATACGAGAGACTCCCGATACAGCCTCTTCGGCCACAGAACACGACGCGAATTTCGACAACTGGGGTGGGTGCGAGCCAGATGATTTGGTTTCGGCTTTGAGTACTTGGCCGAGAACCTGCGTACGAGTCAGATCAATGACAGGCAGGTAGTATTTTGATAGTACGTCTGGCGTGCGGCCCTCAAACGCATCAAGCAGTGGCACTCGCTTAAGTCGCGGTTCGGCAAGCCCGGGGTATTTGATTTGCAGATGCGTTAGGAATTGAACATCGTCGCTAGTGTGAACCAGACCCGTAGTACTACCGTGCTGCTGCCGCCTAACGACAATGCCCATGCCGCCATTTCTCCTCGTATCAGAAATGTCCGACCCGTCCGCCGCAGCAGTGAATCCGTGTGCATAGCCGGATTCCCTTAAAGAAACATTGTCGTTCTCTGCAGACTCCTTGCCATAGAGAAAATCTATCTGTTGCTGGTCCCACTCTTCGCAAGGCTCCTCGAGTCCGACGCTAGTGTAGAGATCCCTGCAGCCGCGCTTCGGATCGATACCCATTGGCAAGTGGCGATTGAGTTGAATGTGATCCTTGTACCGTCGAAAGTCGATCGCAGGCCACTGAATGGCATTAGCCGGCATCGTTTCAAGTCGTCGAGCTGGATTAGCTAACGTATATCCGTTAGTCAGCCCATCGCCACGAAGAATAATCTGCCTAGTAACATTGTCCGTGCGATCAAACAGAAGGCTTTGCATCGTGCGGTGAGCAGCTGGAATACGTATGTTTTCCCGCTCATAGTCGTGTGTGTACTTTGTGCGGTGTACTGGCCATCGTCTTACAACTGGTTCAATAAACCGCGTAGTCCTAAACTTGTATGGTTTCCGGCCACTGTCGCTGTTACTCCTGGCATAAAATTTGTTGACAAACTCATCGTCCGAGTTGTCTGCTAGTGGCTCTCTTTCCAGATCCGCACCCTGCGCAGCTGCCGAGTCCGACTGATCAGAGTCAGAGGTAGAGGTAGAATCCGAGTCTGAAGACGACGCCGAACCGGAAGACGATACAGCATCAGGTTTTGTGTCAACGTCCATAGTAGTGTCGGCAGGCGCCCTCCCAATTGCCGCTGCGGGACCACCACTGCGGCTAGCTGGTTGCGAGGCCCCAATCGACAGTCTATTCATGTCTGCCAACACTGACGGCCTCTGGACAGGCTGCGAATGTCGCTGGCCAGGCCTTGCCGCTGTAGCCATTGATGGCAGAGGCTTTCGCAACGAGCTGCCGGAAGCTATGATACCAGGACTCTGTTTTACGCTAGCGCTACCAGCAGACTTTAGGGGTGCTTTGCGATCTGCTTTCTTCTTGGCGACAGCAAGCGGATCATATCGTAGTCGGTGCTTGGCTGACGGCAACGAGGGCTCGCGCCCAGTTTGCTTGGGCTTGGGCTTATTTGCAACCATGACTGGCAAGCATTAGGCAAAAGGGGAAGAGATAAATTGACAGTTCAATCGAGAAAATAAGAAGCAAAAAAAAAAATGAAGAACTAAAAGTGTCAGTTGATCTCTCAACTTTTGAGCTCTGAAAATCATCAGTCGAAAATATTTTTTCTCTGACGCTAGTGTGCTGATGACGTTTAGCAAAGCTATTAGTTAAACGTCGTATATTCTGAGACAACAAAAGACAACTCAAATAGTTTTCCGATCGGACATGACGCGGACAATGGATCCAAGTCCGCCAGCTTCGACAACACGCTCATGCCAGCTCAACAAGACACCGCAGTTGAAGCCAGCAGGCCTAGCCAGACCATGGTAGATATACTTCAACAAGACATCACGACTATCTTCAGCCAGACTGCTCACAACGCTGTTGATATCCTGAGCCCGGGTGGCCATGAGTACCTCGCTCACAAGCTGTGCATTGGCTGATTGTGCGGCATCCAGTCCATGCCCATATGGCGGGTCAGCCAGGGCCTTTTCTAGGGCCTCTACCGAGCTTCCGCGAGTAATGGCTGCGCGCACCGAGGCGGCCTTTTGGTCGACCATCGAAGCCACCTCGGCGTCGGACTTTGTGCTCAGATACTGCATCTGCTCGGCCATCCTCTGCTGCTCGGTATCAAACCCGTCAATATCCAACTTGCGGTGCGCCATTGTGTGCGGTGTATTCTATACTAGAGCGTAATAGAGTGTGAGGAGTTAGCACATGGTTTTTGGTATAAAGCAAAATTCGAGTGGAGAGGATGAGATGGGCTGACCACAGACTCGACAGTGCTTCGCTAGTATGTCGGTAGCTGTCGCTGTGTGTGCAACTAGAATTTCTTTAGCGAATTATTATTACTTTTTACCTGCGAGTGAAATGTAATTTAAAGAAAGAAATGTATCAGTGCGAAGTAAAGAAGAGCTTCAGGTTCCTGTCTACGTGGATTTAATCACTCCCTGACCCGCGGATTGAGAAAGCACAACTGAGCGCGTGTGGACAGTACAGATCGCTCTTGCTTTCTTAAAAAAAAATTATCTCTTGTTAAGCTCTTTCCTCGCTCTTAAATTATTGTTAATGGACACGCAGGACTCTTTCTCGGGCGCGCTAGACTCCAACCTGGGCCTATACGACGATGCAGCCACGTCGAATTTCGAAGCACGGCTAGCGACCTCCGACAGCATGGACGTTGAACCCGAAGTAGCGAGCACCTCCGTGCGGATCCATGCCACATTTGGCATGGAAGAGGAAGATACTGAGCCCAGCATCGACAAAGACGCATACGAAGACGACGAAGACGATGACGAGGATGTATTAGAGGATGATCTGTCATTACTGATGCGCTCATGGGTAAACGAGAGAAGCTCGCCCGAGATTCTCGAATACGAGGGTGCAACGATAGAGAATCTAATGGAGTTGGTCGACTTTCAGACGCAAAAAATGGCCACGCAGCAGGCCGCCCTAGCCAACATACTCAAGATGGATGTGGATCGCGTGAAGTACCTCGTGCGATCGTATTTGCGAACAAGGCTATCAAAGATCGAAGAACACGCGAGGCACTATATCAAGGAAACAATGTACAGGGAGCGGCTGTCTCAAAACGAGCTGGAATACGCAAAAGGGTAAGAACACTCTTAACAAGAGCTGTAAGCGCCCAACTTGTATGAACAGATCTGAGCCGTCGCTAAACTTGCTCTGTTCTGTGTAGATATGTTGAACTGGATGAGCGGCACGTACGACGGTCGTTCTTGGATCAGTTGCCGCCTCATTTGCGTGGGTTAGAAGACGTTACTGCGGAGGGCCTGGAAATGGTATCCAAGCCCGATCTCGATGCAGCTGTCTTTTGTCGGGTGCGTGCGACAGTTGGCGAGTTTCAGTTTGAGCCAAGGTAGGTTGATTAATCCAATGGACTGGAACGAACGTAGTAGACAGGCTCTTTTTCGCTTTAATGACCCGGATTTGCAGCATTTACTAACTACTGGTTCATATCTTTACTCTTTTCTTGCTTGTGTGTAGTGAGGCACCGATTGTAATGAGGCGAAACAACATCTTTATTACACGCTACAGCATTATCAGGAACTTGCTGGAAGACGGCAAGGTCGAGCTCATCTAACACCTTGCTTCTATTTGTCCTTCCAATTTACCTATAATGCACTTGAGTTGGCGGGAATGATCGGAGAAAAATGACGGAGAATATTGGCAGCGCCATTTTATTTTCTTCGAGAATAAAAAAGAATTGACTTGAGAATATTCGCCGATGCTGGTCGCTAAAAGGAGAAGTGTCAATTACTCGGCGAATAAACCAAATTTTGAGCAGCCACACGCTTGAAACACTAACATCCGATTAGGCACCGACACAATGCTACCTCCAAATGGCACCAATACTACATAAACATGAGCAGTTTAATGCATGCACACATGTCCAAAGATAAGTCCATGCATATGTATGCAAGAGACCATATATATTTTTTGTTTGTTTCAAAACTAGATTACAAATATACAAATAGTAAAAGAATACTAAAGTTGTTGAGATTGGGCAGGGCAGAGCTTGAGCACGCGCGCAAGCAACGAGCTCTGATCCTACGGAGGAAGAGTCCTCATCAGAGGACTTTTAATAAGCTTTAGTCAAACGATGGAATGACCGAGGAGTATTTAAAGGCAAGGCAGCGCTCCTAGGCGCGCCGGCTGGAGATGCTCCTCAGCGAGAAATAAATTCACTATTTAACATATTTATTCTTAACAAAGTTTCATGGCGAAGTGCAGTGGCCATTATCCAAGGTGGGTGACCAAATGCGAGGGCCAAGGTTTGTGTCCAACGACTTTAGCAGCTCCGAGAGCGACGGCAGAGTAGCCGAGCGAGGCATAGAAGCAGTAAGTGTGGGAGAAGACGATACAGTCGACAGCTTTGATGACCACGATGATGACGCCAGAGACGCAGTTTCTCGAGAATCAGTGTCTGTCACCGCAGCAAGCATATACAGGGCATCAGGTGTGCGACGCGGGGGACTCGCATATTGGCGCTTATATGGATGTCCGAGTTCAGCTATAGGCTCTGCCATGGCACATCCCAGCGGCGGCAGCGAGACGTAGGGCGGCGTGGGACATGCGTCCAGAGCGTCAAAGCGCGTAATGCGACACACATAGTAGATATCGGCCATAGTCAAAGCACCACAGCTGCCCGCGTAGATATGAATATTGAACAACCCGTAGGCACCCGAAGCTGTGCGCAAATGAGCACGCACATCGGAATATACGTCGACGGGTGCACGTTGGAGCAGCCGGTCGATGGGCTGCGTCTGGAAGACGTTCGGGTCAATGGTTCTTGGCGACTGGCCCGAGTGCGCATTCGAATACTCTGGAACAGGTCCCAAACGCATGGTCAGCTGCTGGCGGACCGCCGCAAATGCGGCAAGTACTGCATGTTGGTCACAATCACTGACAAAGTCCGATACGCTGCGGTTAATCAAACTCAGCAACGAGTACCCCAGCAACAGGCGACCCGAGCCCTCCTCTAGCCGCAAACAGCGCAAATCTGGTGTCAGAAATAGATGCGATGTGGGCACCAGCACGGCACTTTCGGCAGTCAAGCGCCAGGCACTAGACACGGGTGGCGGCAATGGCATGGCGGGTAACGAGAATTGGAACATTTGTGTTTGCATAGACGAAGCTACGCCCGCCATGGATTTCTTGTCCTTTGAGCGCGGACGCCCACGCTTCTTGTGTTGGACATCCTTGCATGTATCGCACTTTCCAGCTCCAACGCAGCGCCGACACGGACGCTGTAGATCGCACGCCAAGTGAGCCTTTTTGCAGTTCGTACACGCACTCGGTACATGCGGTTTGGCTCCACGACCAGTACGCGCTGGCTTTGCGCTCGACGGCGTGGGTGACGGCGAGCCGCGTTCAGAGTCAGCCATTGACATGAGAGAAGAGTAATAACAAGGTGGTAGAGAGAAATAAAAAAAAGGGGGTGGGATAGAGTCCAAGGACCCTTTTTCTCCTCCTCTGACTGTTGGAGGGGTGGGCGCTGGCTATTTAAAGGGAGGGAGAGGAAGGGCGCGAATTAGTTCGCAAACACCCCCTGAGCTTTGGGAGGCGGCGATAAAAGCGTCCACACAGGAACAAGCTTTTGCTATTTCCCCGCTTGTGTGTGTGAGAGAGTGAGCGGACGATTTGGGGGGGGGAGGTTTGCTACAGAGCCCTTTCGGTAATTTCCTGGCCAAGGCGCTATGCGGAAATCGCCCGCCTTTGGGTCCATAAGTCATGCATAGCAGGATATTTGCAACAACCCCCCTTTCCCTAACGGCTGGCCCGTCCTTTTTGGACCTTACTTTTCTTTTTTTTACGTCTTTCTTTGTACGCTTACCTCACTTGAGATCCGAGTTGTCATAGTCGATTCCGAAACCATTCTCGGTTTTTTTTTGTTGGGCTACATATCTCTACTGATCGCACAAGATTTTGGCACATTAATAGCCTATTGTTTGCGTCTTTTTTTTTCTGTTGTCTACGAATGCCTCGTCAGTGCGATATTTGCCACGAGGCACGCGCCATTGTGCGGCGACCAAAGACAGGCCAGAGCATTTGCAAGGAATGCTTCTTCTACGTCTTTGAGACAGAGGTCCACAATACCATTGTAGACAGCAAGCTGTTCAAGCCAGGCGACCGCGTGGGAATCGGCGCCTCAGGTGGCAAGGACTCTACAGTCTTGGCATATGTCATGAAGGCACTCAACGATCGATACAACTACGGCCTAGACCTCTACCTATTATCCGTTGACGAGGGTATTGCAGGCTATCGCGACGATTCGCTAGAAACAGTCAAGCGCAATAAAGAGCAATACGGGCTGCCGCTTCTCATCGTATCGTACGAGCAACTCTACGGGTGGTCAATGGACTCTATTGTCGCTGCGGTAGGACGCAAAAACAACTGCACGTTCTGCGGCGTCTTTCGCCGCCAAGCCCTGGATCGCGGCGCGCTGATGCTCGACCTAGACCACATAGTGACTGGGCATAACGCGGACGACGTGGCAGAGACAATTCTGATGAACATATTCCGCGGCGACATCTCTCGTCTCGACCGATGCACAGAGATAGCGACATCGGGCGAAGGCTATGTTGTCAGATCAAAACCCTTCAAATACGCCTATGAGAAAGAGATCGTCATGTACGCGTATTTACGTCGTCTGGATTACTTTTCGACAGAATGCACGTATTCGCCCAACGCCTACCGCGGCTATGCACGGGAGTTTCTGAAAAAGTTGGAGCGCGTAAGACCATCGGCTATTTTGGATATTATCCATTCAGGTGAAGCCATGCATGTGGCCAAGGACGTCCAATTGCCCTCCCTGGATCGCTGTCAGAGGTGCGGATACATCTCGTCCAACTCCGTTTGCAAAGCCTGCGTCTTGCTCGAGGGCCTGGAAAGGGGGATTCCCAAACTGGGTATTTCCAGAACTAAACAGGACGTGGAGGCAGGGCCTAGGGAAAATGATCTCGTTCATTTTGAGAAACTCCGCCAAGAAGCTTTGGAAATGAGACGCTCTCGTCAGAAATCTGAATCTTGTCAACAGTCGGCCTGTGCGTGTACGGAGAATTGCTCCTAACTGGATATGAACCATGTACAGTCTTGTGTCAGAGCATTCCCCCCTATTTTTTCTTTTTCTTTCTGCAGAGTAGCCCGGTGGAATGATACATATCTCCAGACTATCCAACGTGAAGATCCAAACATGCCATGTGCATGAATCGATAACATCGATTAGATGGTTTAACAGATTGCTGATTGATATTTTGTCGTATCTCGGATACAGCAAAGTCCCTGAAGAGTGCTTAGGCCGTGTGGGAAACCCCCACTAAGCATATGAAGCCCAGCGACTTCACCTGAGCTACTCGAGTTAGTGGCGTGTTGGCACTCATATAGTTGTGCATGTAAGCCTGCTACCTTTCGCCAATACCTATTCAGGCAAGCGCAATATGACTCCTGGCACAGTCGTGGGAGTATGTGACCACTCTGCACTGGTGAAAGCACTCTATATTGAAAATAAATTAAGAATGAGCTTGCCATTGCTGTTGAGCTGAAAATAGCAGATGTAGCAGGGTACCTTTTGAACGCCAGCAGTGCTCCATTGTCTCCATTTTACACAGCAATAGAAAGTCGCTGTTATCAGCTAATCTTTATCGCATGATTACATGATTGCATGATCTTGATTTACATATGGCGAGCCAAGACGCATGATTGAAGCTGAGAGCGGTCAAAATAGCTACCCGATAATAGTTGGAGGACTTGAAATGTCACTTGCAAAAGAACACACATACCGTAGCTGAGTACTGCCTCGAATAGGTTTTGGTTAGTATAGATCAACATGTTACAACAGACTAGTATCCACATATATACATGCTGATATAGGCTGTTGCCTGCCTTGACAACTGTCTCCATGACGGGGCTCTCTAGCTTCACGCAACGCTGATACACGAGCAGAACATACGGATGAATGCGAAACTAATGGTCTGGTTTATAAGCTTAGGAGTTCTTACCGAATGGTGCTAGTATGGTCTATACTGTTCCTCTTCAATACAATCGCAGCCTCACAACAGTCGGCCTAGAATTCCAACAAACGCACACACTCCATGACATGCTTCGTCGACAACTCATTTACTAGCGGTATCCTCAGGGTTTGTAGCTGTCGTAGTTTGTTACTTTTCGCGCGTGGTGTGTGTATCTGTGTGTGCTAGTCGTTGTGATATGAAAAAAATATCTGTAAAGGTAGTTTAGCAAAAAAGAAAAGAGTCAAAAAAGATGCAAAGGTGAAAAAGATTAATTTTTTGCCGCAGTCACCAGTTTATGTACTAAGAGCCAAACCGTCACTGTCGCGAGAGAAGCAAGGGTATATTCGATAATTTAATTAGCTGCAGAGATATGGCATGTACATGCCCCTATTAATTATTGTCACTTTAAGAATACGTGGTAATATTTTCACAAAATTATTCACTGCAAGACAAATACAGGTGGAGGCGAGTGATAGAGGGCTTTGGCAGATAAGAGAGGGAGAGCGAAGGGGATACCTGTCTAAGCATATCATGTTGCGCATGCATAAATTATTTGTTTGTGCCGAAATGTATGCCGCTCTTATTCCGATGCAAAGGGGAAAAAAAAGATAGCAAAAAAGAGGCGTGGCGGGCAAATTCTCCCATCCCCCCTTTTTTTGCTATTAACCGCACGCTTTGCGCATTTTGCCACTTTTTTCTCGCCCACCATGCGCTGTCTTACCAGCGCAGTATGTTGTGCTGGCAAAGCATCGTAAATAGTCAGAAAGCAACGCGTATCCAAGTTTGTCCGTGCCGTTATAGAGGAGGTATGTGATTTTAATGTTTTGGTTGCTAAGAGCCACCAGATACCACCATCGATCTTCCTTCACAAGAGGGCGACGTACTGACAACAGCAAAAAGAGGGGAAGCAGTTTTACTCAATTTGCGTCGGCAAAAGAGGGATATAATCTCTCCGAATTAGGTATGAGAAAAGAACATCAAGCGGTTGCAACAACCACGGGGCATAAAGGGGAAAGCAAACGCCACCTTTTTTGCGCTTATCAATTTCTCTATTTGTTCCTCTCACTGCCATGCGTATGCCAGTGGAGATAACAGCACTCTGACCGAGGACGCGCAGGGGAGCCGAAAATAGAAGCACATGACCCCTGCAACGACATGTGTGTCATTGCGAGAAATTGTTGCATGCCTGCCAGTACTTTGGCGATGGCTGCACTGCTCATTTGAAAAGGCGTATCCGGGAAGCAGCACCCCCTGGTCTTTGCAAAGGGATAGGGAAATGCTCTTTTTTCCTGAGCTGTGGCAACGGAGGACAAGCACCCACTGTCATTTTTTGTTTCCTTTCGTTGTTGTCACGATGTACAGCTATTCCGTCTCGTTAAGGGAAGCTGTGGCGAGCGTGGCATACATCTTTAAACAATTGTTTTTAGTTCTGTGATAAAAAATGACTGGTTTCAGGCAGAATAACAGAGCAGTTGCTATTCGTGTACTGTCTTCGTAATTGCACTAGACTTGCATGATTTCAGAGTTTGTGAAGGAGATGATAGTCAAAAAAGTGCATGTAAATTAAATAAACTCATTTTATATCTTATCAACAACAATGCGACATTGCGATTTTACAATCCTCAAAATCACAAATGTTGGTTCAGGAAGCTGGCTGCGAGAGACAATCAAATGACAGTCCATTGTGTTTAGATGGCGGGGTGTTGTCTTCGCAAACCAAGGCAATAAGTATGCTACAATGTCCGGATCAGCCCTGCTCCGACTGTAATGAGATGCAGGAGTACTATCTGGCATACGTGCAAGACAGAGGGTCAATAGCCACATGAAATAAAATTCTAAAGCTGCTACAGAAACAGAAAATATTTGACCCGTTTCCTGGCTCTTTATTCTCTCTTTTATTCTCGCTCTGCTTACTTTTCACATTATCTTCTTTTCTTGTTCACGTCTTTTTTCCTGTTATCTTCTTCTTCTTCGTACCCGCAATGTTCGATCTTCGCAAAGGTGCGTCAACGCTGTTCGGCCTCCTCGGAAAGCGGTCCTGCGAAAAGGCAAAGCTCGAAGACGAGGACGACGTTGTGCCATTCAAGAGGCTACGTCAGGCCTCATCGTTTTATTCCAGCCGTCCCCAGAGTTCTAGGGATGTGCCCGCCCCCCTGTCTACCGAGAGTGCAATATCCTCTGACGTCACCCGCAGATTACATGCCACACGTCCAAAAAAGAGGGCACAATTCCATGCGACACTCGACCACGTCACTGAGCCAAGCGACGGCGGCACTGCTCCAGTATCGAGCATCCGGTTCTCCATGCCACACCCCGACGCCAAGAATTCCGAGCCACGTTATCTAATAACGCATCGCACACGCACTTTGGCTGAGAAATACACAGCACTTCGGTGGGAGAATACTTCCATCAAGTCCCACGACGGGCGTGTCTTGCTTACTCCCGCCGAAATGAGGAGCATCGATGTTGAAAGTTCCGAGCGCGGCAAGTACTACCTGGCTTGCACCTTTCTGCGGCAGAGGCAAGGTGTGTGTAGTGACACCCGGCCCTACGACAATCGTGTTCCGTTCTCGCTTTCGGAGCTATTGTGCATATACGCCGAGAGTTCCTTGCCTTGCAGTATATGCCTGGAATCCTTTCTTTTTGCGCCGCTCCTTTCTGAAAGGCGTGCTGCCCGGCACCTAGCTGACAAGCAAGCAGCGGCCAGTGTGGCAGCGGCCCTCAAGATCGCATGGCGCAGCTGCGATATCAAGGAGCTCCGCAAGCTGCGCAGTCTGAAAGTCGACAGAAGACTGCCAATCCGCGAGAGACCCACTGCTGTGGACGTTGTCGACGCCAGACGCAAGATCCGCAAGGCCAGGGTCGAGATCAATGCGAGGCGCGCGGACCGCTGCGGTTTGGTATATGGGCAAATGCGTAAGAAGCGCGCTGTCTGTGGTGGCGATAGCGATTCACTCCCCATCGTCCTCGAATTGGATGAACCGTCCGCCCCCGAGAGCTCTAGCACTGAACAGCCCCCTTCTCCGAGTACTGGCGCCGAACATTCCATCGCGTCACATGCTGATGTTGTCGCCGAGGAACGCATTGTCAGTCAGGCGAGTATTGTCGAGGGCGATGAGCAGTATGTCACTCCGGACCCCAGCAGCAGACTACCCGCCCCTTTGAGCACTGACGACGAACTGCTGACGAATAACAGCACGACTAATATTGGGCATTCCACCAGTCAGGCTAGCAGTAGTGCAGTCGGCGAGCAACCCATTGCGTCGATCACCATTGCTGGCAACAGCGAGGCCCATGGTGTGCGTCCTGCTCAGCAGGATACCGCCATCTTGTCCACCCCTGCGCTTCCAAGGACACGGACTCCGACTGTTGCTATCAACATGGCCCACCAGCGGCAGCCTGTCATTAGAAGAGTATCCGGCAAGGCACTAACTGCCAGGCGGTATACCGCCAGTGTCAGTCCACTTGCACCCCTAGCAAGTCCGCTTCTCGCTCGCCATCGAGTAAAGCGACGGATTTGGCAACATCTCGGGGGAAGGGCCCACCACTTAGCCGCGCGACGTGATTCCTTACCGCCGTTCATTCGCGATATCGGCCGAAGGACTATAGCCACTTCTAGGCTGCGCATCGCTTTGGCCACTAGCGCTGCTCGGCTTGACAAAGCCAAGGTTCTCGGAAGCATTTGGCTTCATTTCAAGCGGCGGACATTGCTCACTATTAGAAGACGACCCCGCCAGCAGCTACTCACCAACTACGAGCCTCTCGACATAAACTGTGGCTCTAACATCGTGCAATACCCTATACCGCCCGTCGACACTACTGGCTTGCGCCCTGCCGATCAGGGTGCAACAGGAGGCGGTTTCGCGTATGCTCCTCAGCAACAGGCGCCAGACGCCTTTGGGGCAGGCGCTGCTTTCCCGACACTCTTCGCTGTCGCTAGCCACATCCAGGCCCATGGTATGCGTCCTGTCGAGCAGAGCGTCAGCAACGAGCAGGAAGCCCGCATGCAGCCAGTCGCTCAGGACAATTTTGGCGCAGGTGGCGGCTCCCTCGTGCCCATCGGTGGCAACAATGAGACCAACAACCAAGGCCAGGTTGTGCCAAGCACCAACATCGCGCTCAACCCCGCACAGCACGGTGGCGACATGGATGGCCTAGAGCTCTCGCTTCGTGGCCTCACAGCGCATGAGGTACCGCCCGTCATTAATGACACAACTGGCGCCGTCAACGACAACATCCGTCATCAAGTCCCGCAGCTGGACATCGACCATTGGCTCCACACGCGACACATCTCTCAAGGCATTACTGATACTACGCCCTTCGTTGAGGTAGTGGACCAGATGCACGTAGACCTGATGAGACGCGCTGCGCGATCATTGGTCGATGGCCAAGGCCTTGAAGGACTATTGGAAGGATTCGTTGAGTCGAATGATCTGGGGGTGATCAGCCTACATCGGGTATTTTTCCCGCCAGGCCATCCGGACTTCATTGTTCTGCCAGATGAGCCTGCACCAGAAGAGAGGCGTGGTCGGGTCAATGTTGACAACGTTGGGGCTGGCGGAGAGACTGGCGGCGAACATCCTGACCGCCATGGCGCCAATTTCGAGCTAGACGCCAACGAGCAAGTCGATCAACTCGCAGACGTGTTTCATAGCCTAGTAACGCGTGATGAGGCGCCTGTTGCTGATAACCCCACGGACTCTGACGACGATGGACACGACTCGGACGCTGCATCCACGGCATCATCCCAGATTTCTGTCATATTGGAATAGTGATGACTAATTCGCAAGACCAGGGCGCTAATAGGCCAACCTCAAGGATCGTATCGGCAAAACGAGTCGGTGTAGCAAAGCACCTGGGCGCTGGCGCCTGTGAGCGTGCTATCGAAGACCCGGCTCCTCTAGACAACCACATACACTACAACAAAGCAGTTGGCAACCTCTAGTGCTCGTAGTTAGGCCTTTCAGTTAGATAATCAACAGCCTGCATTTATTTTCAAAAGAATATTCATACGCTCTTCTTACCAGCATTATAAAGAGTCAACTGAGGTGTTTGGTACTGAATAATTAATGCTATATTGAAAGTAGAAGATGATGAATGTTTAGTTTCATCTGCGTGTTGAGCTACACTCACACAAAGGCTAATATTGGTGATCCACAAGTTGATCCATCAAGGGAGAAGATGATTATCAGTAATCGGGGATATGACAGCTGACGCCCACTTTGGTTCATGCTTCTTCTTCTTTACGTTTTGTTTCAATTTCACTTATTGGCTTATTTGTCAAGCGAAAGGCAAGTCCACTAGTCGACGTACTCATTTACCCACTTTATTAGCGTCGATCGCACCAGTACTCAAAAGGAAGTTAATATAAATCTCGAACTTGTAGCAAACATTAAAAAGCAATGGTGACCGGAAAAACAATCGCCATTGCTACTGCCGTCACGGCAGCCGTAGCCGGGCTCAGCTACGTCGCATATTTCGACTACAAGCGTCGTAACGACCGCCAATTCAGACGCAAGCTCCAGCGCAACCGCAAAAAGGCCGAAAAGACCGCACAAAAGGTCAGCAGCTTATCGCTCGATGATATCAACGACCAAGCGCTCGAGCTCCTGAACATTGTCACCAAGGAGAAACTACCCGAATCTGCC
>JANBQS010000269.1:0-23759 GCA_027577415.1 Coemansia sp. RSA 922 | reverse complement strand
ATAAACAGCGCTGCCACTACTGGCGGCAGCAGCACTAGCACCACTAGTGGTCACACGAATAAGCGTCAGCGAATGACCTGGCGAGGTACAAGCAATGACATTCTCCCCTTACGAAAGTACACGCCCACACCCACTAGCGGCACGGCCCCGCTCCACAGCTCGCATGACTTTGGGCACACTGACTTTTACCCAGCCAAGCCCGGTCAAAACGAGAGTCAGCTAAGCGAGCGCACAATCCGGTACGGCTACGTCGACGTCCCACGCGTCGACTACGAGCATGCATCCAGTCACGACATAGTATATGAGCGTCTTCAAGATACTCGAGTATTCCAGGAACTCCAGGCATTCGCAGCAGGTACAGCGCAACGCCAATGGGCTCGTGGTTGTATTGCCTCTAGTGACCTACCACGACTGCCTAATCGCGCGGTAAAGTCCGATGAACGTCGCGACGAGTGGCTCAGAAGCCTGAGTAACCCCCGCGTCCCACTGAGCGTGTTGGCCAACTCGATGCCCTTTGGGCTGCGTGGCGAACGGCTCTTAGAGTCTCTGCGGTTGCATATGGTTCCGTTGCAGAGAGCCATTTGGGCTATTCGCTTGACGGGTGTTTATGAGATGTTCGGTATGCAGACACGCGCGCCAGATCACGCCAATCTCAAGGCATTGGAGAGTCAGTATACTGTGCAGTGGTCCAAGCAGTTCACGCAGTTTATCGAGCACACCTTGGCAGCCGCACCCACAGGTGCCACTGACAGCGAGGGCGCAGCGCCTTTGGTGCACACGCCCAGTAATACGGCTGCTACGCCTAGTATGTCGAACAACACCACTACGCCGCAAGCGAATGCTCCAGCAAATTGGCCCAGAAACTGGGCGTTTTGCCTGTCGCTGCTCCATGAACAGTATAGCCAGGGCCTGCTTGACCAAAGACACTTGGTCAGTTGGCTGGTAGGCCAGTTCCGCCACACTCCTGTCGACAAGTGCATGTTTATTTTGCCCCTAGTTCGCGACTACACCATGGATGTGGGCAAGTCTCGCACGCCTCTGCGCAAGCTCATCGGCGCCGTGTCGTTTCGTATTGAGCAAACTGAACGGTATCCGTCGCTACACTTATTCCACGACCAACTCTGTCGCTACTTGATTCGTCTGTTTACGACTTTTCCCGATGCCTTTGTCGAGCCTACTACTTGGGCAGCTTATCGGCGAGCTTTGGACGTGGCTGGGAAGCGGGTACATGGCGATTCTACGCAAGGCGTTTTGGGTCGTCTTTTGAAGCAGGTCGAGTATCGTAACTCGCGCTTTTCCTGCTTGGTCGCCAAGAAGGACTCGATCCTATCTAGCACTCGACAGGATAATTGTTCGGTGGCTCCGTTGCGCGCACTTGCTAATCTGACGCCCGATTCAGATATTGGCGAGGTGTTTGACGCGCTCTTTGGCTCTTCTTCAGCGGAAGCGGCACATGTAATACGGCTGATCTGCTATTGGGCGGTTGAGGACCAAATATCGCCAGCTAGTACACAGTTCCGCCTGCTAGCAGCCGCCCAACTCTGTAAGACCTATGTTGTTCGCCAGCCCATTGCTGCCTCTGGAGCGAGTTCTAGCCCGAGTGACGTGCAGCGCGCAGTTGTTGGCTTTCTGGATATATTCCCGCTACCAGCCAGCGGAGACAATAAGCGCGACTCCTGCGTATGGCGCGTGTGCTCTCTACTCGAGCGACTATCGGACGTTGGCAGCTTCTCGTTGCTAAAGTACTTGCAATTGCTGACTGCGCGTGGCGATTTCTTTGGCTCGAACTTTGACACACCTCGATCGCAGCGTCATTTAGACTACGTGCTCCATATACCAATAAGCTCCGTTGAGCTGAAGGAGCAGCGCAAGATGCTTCTATACGACTGCGAGGTGAGCGGCGATATAGCTAAAACGGTGGACGAAGATCCTGCTCTTGCCTTGCTGAGGAGCGAGATATCGAAGATGTTGCCCTTGTTGGTGGCCTATACGTGTGCAACGCCGCTTCGTGCTAGGAACAGCGAAAAGCCGCCTACTATCGACTTGGACATTGTGCGTTGGTGGATTCCTGACAGTGTTGCCGATTTGCTCAATGCTCAGACGCTGCCTACTGCTGCGCAGTTTTCAGAGGCGAAGCTGCAATCGCCACTGGCGCATACCGTTTGTGTAAAGGACTGGATTGCGTCATTATCGGACCATATTGCCGACGAACCGGCGTTGAACCGAGATTTTTCGTCAGAGTGCATACTCTTGCTGCAAACGAGTCCACGCAACGTTATCGACTTGGTCGTAAACCAGCATCTATTGCCCATTGTCTACGACTATATAGTGAAGGACGTTAAGGTCGGAGTAGATAATTGGCGTGTTATTACTAGACCCGGTACTTCTCTTCTCAACCGGCGACAGACAGCAGCCGTTGTTCGCGTACTGGCCGAGTCTGGTTTATTCAGTCAGCTGCTGGACTTTCTCCTGTGGGTACTAGACCATACCACCACAGTTTCAGTTCTATCGCTAAGCCATCGTGTGTTGCGTCGCTATACTCCGGTGTGGAAACAGTTGGGCAAGATGCCGACGGCTATCGCTGCAATCGAGAAAGAGCGTAAAGAGGCGAGAGGCGGCTCAGAGACCTTTGACTTTGAGCTCTACCGCACAGCACAGTACTGGGCTAGCTTCGATAGCGATGCTCGCTGCCTGGCTGAGCAATCACAGCGCGACTACGACCAAAGTGTGAACTTGCAAGTCAGCTCGTTGCTCTACGGCGGCCATACCTCTCTACCAGCCAGTGCTAGTAAGGATATTCTGCAGCTAGCACAGCAACTTATCCGTGAGCGTACTCGTGAACCGTCCGGATCGAGTGAAGCCGAGTGGGCTATTACGCCGTGCTTCCAAAAGATTGCCAGCTGGGCCCAGAGCGTCACACAACGCAGCGACTTTGCTAGTAGTCCAGCTATGCAACTCGATACGCCTAATTCTCCGACCGGCGGGGTGGCAGCTAGGCTGGCAAAGCTACAGGCTATGCTCGCCCATATCGTTGTGGATGCTACACAGGCTGCATTGGTTACTAGTCGGACTTTGCCATTGGCGCCATCGGGTGCTTCGGATCGCGCCAAGGACGAGGCTATGTTACGTTGTTTTGTCGAAATGTGCGCTCAGTTGGTCCATTGGTTTGCCGTGTGTTCCGGCTTGGCCCTGTCTCCTGACTATATTGCGCCTCTGCTCCTCAAGGCAATGTCCTCTGCAATAGGATCGTGGACACTTAGTCGATCTAACTCGTCGAATGTACTCGCTGCCCCGGCCGCGACATCGTCTTTGGGTCACTCGGTTGCGACTGCGCCTATGCTGCTGGAGTCTGAAATCGAGGCAGGTATGCATGTGGCCTATATCTGGGTCAACAGCCTACTGAGCTGTGGGTGCTTGCGTCTCAACGACCTTATTCCATGGCTGATTGAAATGTGTCGCGAGGAACCGACTCAGCAGAACCTAGCTCAGTACACGTGTCTCGCGGGCATCATGTGTGCACTAGGTATGCCCACGCAGCAACAGGGCGAGAGCCGCTCCTTGGCGGGTGATTCCAACAATGGCAGCAATGGCACTAATGGCAGCGGAGCTGACGACTATAGCGTTTCACGCGATTTGCGGCAAATGTACGAGCTATTGGAGATTGGCTCATGCTGGCAGGCGACGCTTGATGGGAACCGCTTGTGCCGTATCCAAGCAATCGAGCTGGTGTTTACTAATGCCTCGGTATCTGGGCGTTTGCGCGGGCTCGGAGCGCCTCGACTTGCCACGACTCTGATGCGCGCAACAACGGCACTAGCCCAGTCACAATGGATCATGTCTGTTGTCGACCATGTACCGTATTCCCGCCAAGGCACGGTGGGAGCAGCCGACATGCATGGACCGTACTACAGTATGCTTGAGATCTACCAGGCGAACATTGAGGGCCAGATCCACGACCCAGCGATAATGCTGCCCGTTAAGCGTGCGATACTCCGAGTCCTGATGACCCTGTGTGAGGGAGCCGACCCGGCATCCGGTGGGTTTTCGGCCATGACGACAGCTGAGGTAGCACATCGACTGCGCGACACCATTCGTCGATTCTGGTATGGCTCAGCAGCAAAGGGAGGTCAAACAGCAGCGACATCCAAAATCGCTACTATTCTAAACTCCTTGTTGCTCTTTGCGTCTACCGCGTTGCAAGAAAGCGAGGCTACAACCGACGCGTTTGCTGTTGCCGCTGGAGCCAAGGCTATAGCAGGTACTATGGATGACGTCCACTCGGGAGCTGGAGCCAGTGCTCAAGACATTGGCTGTGTCGCCCAGGGCTTGGAGCATGACGGTGGGCATGTACAGTTTGTTACCAACACTATGGCATATCTGTCGACCTGCGTTCTCGATGCAGCGTTCAACTGGGGCTCAGGCGATATTCCAGTATCAAAGGGCCTGGCTAGTCGGAGATGCGCAAGCCTCGCCGAGGCACTGTGCACATTGAGTCCCAGCGTTTTGTTGACGCTGATTGAGTCCTGTGTTGGCTCGCTTCTCTCACTTAGTCCGACCAGACTACACACTGTTGCCACAAGCGCCGAATCCGCCGATATTTCTCAGCAGCGACCAACGGCATCTCAGGGCTCTGGTACAGGACTTGATGAGCGCGTAGCGGCGATTGTTAGCGCATTCAGTGCAGACTCGGGTTGCCTGTTTGACATAAACGCTGCCGACTACAACGGGATGGAGCTGGACGATGCAAGCGGCGACAGTGGCGCTCGACAGGACGATGCTATGCTGTTTGCCGCCTATGCTGAGCGTGGTTCCGCGCTGGCCAAGCTTATCCAGCAGCTCGTGCAGCGACTGGTTCTACATATCGACGCCAGCAACAATACCAAAAGCTTTGTGGCGGGGAGTACGTTGGCAGCACTGCGCGACCTGTCTAGCGGTATATTGGGTCAAATCCAGGCGATGTGCTTGCGTATCAATCCAACTGCCGCCGCACAGTTGTCGCTCAAGGCGTGTGACCGCGCAGCCAGTCCTAGTACTAATCTGGCGACTGCCACCTATACTGAAGAAGCAGATAGCGATGCGTTTGCACCGCAAGCTACAGCCCACACCGAACTAGATTTGTATCGCCTGCGTACAGCGCTTAGCTGGAGACTCCAGGCCGTCCTGCCCATGTGTAATCTGTTCCGACAGTTCCCAGACGAGTTTGGAGTGAGCGAATGGCTGATAACTTTAGTAACTCTGTGCCTGGCCCCTATCTGCCAGCCCTCGGACAATGGCGACGATGCGTGTGATGGGAGGGATGAACTGTATCAGTTTCTTTTGGACTTTGCCGCTATCACCAATGAGTGCATCACACCCGCCATGCGCAAGCTCGTCCTGGGATCACTTCGTCTGGCAGCTCCGCTGCTGCGCTCAGCGATACAGAGCTCAAAGTGCACCGAGGTACTAGGCCGTTTGTTCCCCTTTGACACCACAATTGTGCCTACGAGCGATATCCAACCGCTTGTATCCAGTGGCTTGGACAATCCCTGGGTATGGATCGAGTCCTTGGAGTTTGTGCCTCTGGCCTCGCTCAACAGCTCGGCGATAGCTAATGCGGGGCTCGAGGGCATTACACCGTTCACGTTGCGCGGGACATTGCAGCAAGAAACCATTGCTCGCAGTACCCGGTCCATAGCACCCGGTGGGTCAGGGTACGGACTGGGAATGCGATCTAACAGCGCCTCAAGTATTGGCGCTGGCAACCGCAATACTAGTTTACCTCATCGACTACAGTACTTGGAGAACCCGTATTTCCCCATGCAGCCGTCGTTTATATTCCCGCTGGCTGAAACGCCTATTCCCTGGCAACTGTTTGGTGGCAAGCGTCGTCGCCTTGATATGGAGTCTAGACTGGTTTGGCGTAGCTTGTGCGAGTCGACGTTTAATCCTAGCAGTTTGTAGACCCCGGGTTATTTTTACATTGATAGAAACTTTTTTTTTAATACAAACAAAAAAAATCTGTGTGTTGTGCAATTTGAGCTATCGCCTAGTGGTATGCATCTATAGCTTGTCCAGTTCGTCCAGCAGTTCATCAGCCACCTCGACCAAATCGACTCTAGTGTTGTCCGGTATGTTGGCACCGGTCGATTCCATGGATGATTGAAGCGGTGTACCGACGATCCAGTCATCAGGGATACGACCTGCCACGCGCATTTGACGCACTAGCTGCTCATAAGTATCCTCATAGATGTTTACCATCCCTCTGACCATAGCCTGGTCAGCTAATACCGTGAGATGCTCGATAGCGCGCTTACGCTCGGCCTCCTTTCCGCCCTCTAACCCATCTTCTGCAACGGCAGAGCCCTTTTGCTTGCCGCCCTTTTTGTTAGCCCACTTGTTTTTAGACTTTTGCTTAGGCCCACCGATCCTAGCCAAAGCAGTTAGTACTGTTTCGCGTGGGCGCAGAGTATTGAGTATCTCCACAATAATATCCCCATCAGATGCAGATTCCCAACGTATTTCGTCGTTGTCTGTCCCGAGCGAACTGTTGTCTCGTTTAGCCTTGGATTCGCGGGCTTGCGCAATGGCGGTCTGAGATACGTCATTGAGCCAGTCATCTTGGTAGGCATGTGGGTCTTGCTTATTCCATACAAAGTTCCCACTGGAATCAAACTTGCCCTCTTCAAAATCCTCTTTCATATTGAAAGCCTCGATTTTAACCCGCCCACGATCCATCTCGCTATCGTACTCGGTCGTATCTGGCTGCTTGCCCCTATATCCAGAAATATCTAAATCAGCGTCCTCGGTACGCGATGCCGAACTCATTTCCTGTCCTTCTATATCGTCTATATCTAGGAACCGCTTGCGCTTCTTCTCTGAATGTTTCTCACTCGACCCCGCCTCATCAGCAAACATATCGTCTTCGTCCATGTCTCGTCTTGTTTCTGCAGAGTCATCGCCTTGCTCATCGACTTCATCTTGGTTATCACTGTAGTCGCTTAAATCGCGTACTTCATCTTGGTCACTGGCGTCGCTGCCATAGCCGTCAATATTGATTCGACGTCCTCGCCGACGACTGGAGGTAATGTCTGCTTCTAATTCGGCATTCGCGTCACTGTCGTATTCATCGGCACTCGAGTGGTAGCTATTCCCTAAATTGAGGTCATTTATAGCACTACGGCTGCCCTCGGCAAAGCGAACTCGTTTCCCAGCCGATTCCTTTGTCATTTTGAAAATAGAAGACTAAATAAAGTTGAGTAAAAAGAGAGAGCGAATGTGGAATGTCGCCAGCTTTCTCGTTTAGGGCATTGTTGTTTGATCTCCGATCGGTTTAATCACGTCGATCAAGCCGGTGATGAATATACATTAGAATGAGGATGTCTGATAACCTGTATATCGGTCACATCAGCACTCCTGACAAATAAAACAGACGATTCCAATGTGTGAATCAAGGATATATTTACGAAGGCTGGCATGTTCATAGCCCATCCTAAAAATAGGATATGCATACCTTGCACGAGCACCAGTGCACTTATTTTGGGCTCACTGGGCAATATCTGCGCAGATACTCAAGTGCAGCAAGTTGTCGGCTGACACAATTCAAAAGCTCGCCTGGCTAATTTCTTTTTTCAAATATAGAGCTCCAAATATCTGGATGGCAAAATTTTTTATATTTAGACATGCACGAGCGTTGTCTGTACCAAGAAAAATTAATGCTAGGACAAGCTGGTGGGTAGGTATAGAATGCTTGCGAGTATTTTTGGCATGTATGTTGGCAATGCATTGCGATGATTTCTTCAAGTAGCTCTCAACTGAACAATACTTGCATTTGGTATATAAACAAAGAGATGCTGCCTCTCTAATTCACCAAAGTTCATCAACATATCTCACATACACGCACACTCAGCAGCTTACACCACACTCTCCTGTACAGCCAACACTCCAGTATTTACCATGAAGAGCGCCATTACCTCATTTACTAGCACCGTCGCCCTGTTGGCTGCCTACGCCATCTCGGTCAGTGCCATAGCCCTCCCGCATATGGAAAAGCGCATTGTTGGCGGATTCGATTTGCCAGACAACGGCGCACCCTACACCGTGTTTCTCACTTTCACCAAGAACCAAGCGTCGTATATCTGCGGCGGAACGGTTATTTCGCCCAACCACATCGTGACTGCCGCCCACTGTGTATATGACTCTAACCAGCAGCTCTACACCGTAGATGAAGTCAGGGTTGGATACGGCGACGACAACATCAAGGAGCAGGCGTTTGTCAATCCAAGCAAGCTCACACCTCATCCTGGCTACGTCACCTCTACTATCGGCGCACATGGTCTCAACGACATTGCCATCATCGAGGTCGCCAGCTATGACCCAGCACATGCCCCCGTGTATGTGCCCATTTACAACGGCGCAATCCCTGCTGGGCAGCAGCTGGTTGCTTTGGGCTGGGGTAATACAGCGAGCAACAACGACCCAAAGTCGCAGCCTGATGAGTTGAAGGGCGCAAGTGTGTGGGTCGGCGACGTCGAGGGGTGCAAGACATTCGCTCCTGAATACGAGTCATCGGACGGTCCTCTGATCTGCACATTGAACAAGTACAGCCCTGGTCACTCGACGTGCAAGGGTGATTCGGGCACTGGCGTGATGATCGCAGTCAACAACAATGTATACCTTGCTGGTATTGTCAGCGAGGGCGGTCGCCTGAATGACCCCACATGTGGAACTGCCGATGGATACTCGCTGTTCACCCACGTCGCTGCGCAATTTGACTTTATTTCTAGCGCTACTGGCCTTGGTGCTGATTTCTTTACCCAGGGTGTCTTGACACCTCAGCCAGCTGTACAGCACTGGCAGATGCGTTATTAACACTTTTGTAAATACTATTTTCTTGCTTCCAATACCAACTTATTACAATTTTTGCTGAGAGCAGACAAATTGCCATGCATGTAGTACAAAATGTGCACACGCTAAGACGCATTAACATGTGCATGGATTATCCATTTTTCCGCATGAATATCAGGTTGGTTTCATGTATCGCCAACCAACAGCCGCTATGTGAGAGTGAATTTGTGCGAAACACCACACTTTGCCCGTTCCTTGCCTTCATGCCCGCTTCCTTTATACTTTTCCATTTATTTCTATTTTTCTTACTCTAACTCAAGATGACTGTTTTTTCTGGCACCGTACGCACTCCAGTCTGGCTAGACTGCGATGTGGGCCATGACGACGCGCTAGCTGTGATACTCGCCGCTCACCACCCCAGTTTTAAGCTTCTAGGAATCTCGTCAGTCTCTGGAAACGCCTCAATCGAGAGGACCACGGCCAATGCCATCCGCGTGCTTCAAGTAGCCGGCATCCAAGACGTAAAGGTATACCAGGGCGCGGCCAAGCCACTGGTCAAACCAGTATACCACGCCACTGATATCCACGGCGAATCTGGAATTGACGGGACTGATCTCTTGCCCGAACCCGATTTTGACCACTACTTTGTCAAAGACGTTAATGCCGTCAACGCCATGCGCGAGGCGATAATGAGCAGTGCTGAGTCCATTATGATGGTTGCAGTTGGTCCACTTACAAACATCGCGTTGCTCGTCAGCATGTACCCCGAAGTAATCCCACGCATCAAGACTTTGTCCATCATGGGTGGAGCAATCGGCTTGGGAAATACCACGTCGGCTGCCGAATTCAATGTGTTTTGTGATCCAGAGGCGGCTCAAATAGTGCTGGACGCGGGTATTCAGCACGTGGCATTGGTGCCACTTGAAGTCACTCATACGGTCTTATCTACCGAGGCTATAATCAAGAGAATCGTTGATGAAGTAGAGTCATCAAAGTTTGCGCAATTGGTTTCAGAGTTGTTACACTACTTTGGTAGTACTTATCGCGATGTGTTTGGAGCCAAAGATGGCGCTCCCTTACATGACCCTGTAGCCGTCGCATACTTGTTTATGCCAGAGTCGTTTAACAAGCGCAGGATTCGCGTCGAGGTCGACTGTACAACAGGTCCATCGCGAGGCAGAACTCATTGCAATGTTTGGGCTAAAACTGACACAGACTCTAACTGCTGGCTTGCGACGTCAGTTGATATAGAAAGGTTTTGGGACCATATGATTGCCACCATGGTTGTTGCTTCTAAACTATCCCCACTGTAGAATATGCAACTAATACCATTCTTCTTCTTTCTACTGTTGTCTGCAGTGCAAATGCCGAATAAACAGTCGCATTGCGCTGTGCGCCAAACCTGGGCATTTATAAGTGGTAACAGATTGTCAATTAATGCTTGGCTTTCTCCGATTGATTCTCTGGCGAACTATGCTCACGGTGTGGTGTCCAGGCGAATATCTACCAGTCCCTCAAATGCCACATATCTGCGGCTGTGGAAAATGGTTGGGACAAAGCTAAGCAAACAACAACAATGCAGCAGTCAGGGATAGGTTTTTTTTCTGTCCACTTCTACAAGCTTCATTAAGCGTATAATAATTTTGTGACTTGGTCGCTGCCAAGGATGAGCTACAACGATTGCAAATGCAGATCCGCAGCACCATTGTCTGAAGGGCAAGTGGAAAATTTTCTTGCTAAGCCTATGCTGACCACAGCTATTCTCCCCACACTTTCGAGTGTGCTGCTGAGCACGGCGACCTTATTGTCAAGATCGTGCACCCTTTTGCTGCATATTATTGAGTAGATGAATAAACTAATTTGGCGCAAGAGCATCAGGCATCGTTTGACAACAGCAAGGAAGCCCCCACCAATAGAGTTAATGGAGTACATATTGCTTTTGTTCTTTGCCTCCTTTGCCTCCTTTGCTGATAGTTGTACAAATTATTGTAGCAAAGGCAACCAAAGAACTATGCGGCTATGGATGGAGGCTCTTTGGAGTTTTCTCTCCTCCTTTTGCCTCATTGTCTTCTCACAATTTATTTTTCACCAAGCTATCCAACTTCTAGTACATGTCAACAAGCCATTACTAACCACTATGTCCGATAATTTATCGCCAGCTCAAGCTCTTCCTGCTGACATTCTACACTTAATTCTAAAGTTAGTAGTACTAGAAATTAAGTCGCCGTCTCATGGGGATAGCTGCCAATTGATTAATCTAAAAGAGTTTTTGACTGTGAGTTCAACTTGGCGCCAGGCAGCCCTTGAATTCCTGTGGAGAAAGCTCCAGCTTGTTATCAAGGACTTTCCCAATGAAGTGACTCTCAACCGTCCCAGGTGGGTAAAAGATAATAGGTTGCCATATTATGCAGCTTGTTTGGTTAGAGAGATTCGCATAAGTGTATTCATGTCTGAGGTTGTTAGCGGGAACGCTCACAAACACCTGCTTGACTATATTGGGGCCACTGCGTCCTTTCCTTTAATTAACAAACTTGCTGTCGAGATACCAGACTACAAGGACCAGCATTATGATGCCGAAATTATTGCCTTTGTCAATGCTCGTAGATTTGCTAAACTACTCAAGGCAATGGCTCCAGCCGCAACAACAATAGAGTTGGTATGTCACCACGAGAATTTGCAATCAATAAATAACAACGACGATCTTGGAGGCGAATTGGACGAAGAAATATTGGTTGTATTCGCAAATGTTCTTCGTGCTAACACAAAGAGTGCACATCTTGACTTGGTAGGAACCAGTCTTAAGAATCCATCAACTATTGACTTAACTCCGCTTCTTTCTTCACTTAATCTTAATTGTGAGAACTCGCCGGATGTGCATGCAAGCCTGATGTGGAAGTCTGCCAGCACACTCCAGCAACTAGTGATAAGTATACAAGATGCCAACATGCTAACTTATGATGTACACGGCAAAGCTGTTGTGTATCCAAATTTGCAGATACTGCAAATGTTTACACTTGTTCGTAACTACTCTAATCCAAAGTCAATATCCTCTAATGCCACTCCATTTCCCATATTGAAGGGCGTAACATTGCTTCCATTCTATCCTTTTCATGATGATATTATATTTCGAGGCAACAGTGCAACCTTGGAGTATCTGGATTTATGTATGAACAAGTATGCTGTAGCTATGTTCAATAGATGCAAGACTTTTGAAAACAGACACAAAATATTGCGACATGTACATATTGGTGTGGACGAGGCTAGTGAGAATATATATCTTGCCCCCAATGATGTGAGAAAGTTTCTGAATAATTTGGTGGGTGCCGCCAAACAATTGACAATGGCCGATTGTGAAGCAGCTAAAGTCTCCTTAACAGCAATGCAGCAAGGCAAAGGATTTCAGAATATCACGGTGCTTACTGCAGACCCAAGCGGCATGTCACTTTATAAGATGTTGTGTGTATTACAGTTACTTCCGGCTCTTGTCAACCTTAGAAGCGGGATTAATGGTCTGGGATCAGAGCTTGAAAATGTAAACACCGAAGATCTGCCTGACTACGTTGCTTCTACGTATAGTAATGCAGGAAAGAATTTGCAAGTTTTATCTATGAATAGCTTTCATAGACCGTTTGCTGCCAAAGTTATTGATCACTTCTTACTTCTAGCACTAGCAAGTCCAAAACTCCATCGGATAGAAATCATGCCAAATACTGTTCAAAATTATAGTGCCAGAGTTATTAAAGCGCTTGAGAGTGGTCCCTATAGCAAGTATGCCTGGCAGCTTAACCGGCTACTAGATGCCGCATATAAATCAGATGCACATGGGTGCTATGAATGATTTCTGCCTCTACCACATTTGTAAGCTGTTTTAGTAGGGCTACATTAAATTTCTTAGTATATATTTCTTACATACTCTTACTAGTCAATAAGATATTACTAATGTTAGTTGGTAGGTTAGCTAGACGCTAACAAGTAGTGGGTGCCTGCCCACTAACCCTGAAAGTGGCCAGAGCCATGGTCAAGTTTAGCCAGGGGTAAAGAAAGAGAGGCGGCGCCTTGTTTTTTTTTTTAATTTCTTATAAATTTCTTATAAAACTAAATGGATTTTCAGGCCCGAAAATGGCACAACCCACTGGTCGTTAGCGTCTAGCTAACCAATCGATTATATTTTGCTTTTGGCACTAGTTTCTCCCAAGATTAGGTGGATACAATTGTTGCCTCACTCTATTCAAGCCAGTCGTGTCAGGCTTGCCGATGCACTTAACAGCCCTCTATACAGCAAGTATGCACTCCAACTCAATAGGGTTCTCGATATTGTTTGAGAGTATAGTATTTAAGGATGCCTGAAAATATTAGTTTGTAGCGCTACGAATTATCTATTTGCACATAGAATGGGTGTTATTATGCTATTGGCGAACATTGCTGCTGCTCTTGTACCATTTGCAGACCGAGAAACTAGATTGCATAGTGCAGTCAAAAATTGGGTATGAGGGATCACCAAAACATTTTTGGCGGAAGTGCTCTGCTTCCTTGAACTTGTGCTTAATTCAAAGTGGGGATCGTCTTTATATCCTTTTGAAGGAAATACTATGAACCGCCAAAAAAGAGTATTTTGAAAGCGCGAAAGGCCAGCAAAAAATACCTTTTGGCATTAGACATGCCCTTTTGTATTTTTCTTTGAAATACCTATTCAAAAGTAGACTACATTTAAGCAAAACCTGGCCCCCCTTTATATGAATGGTCTTGCCAACAAAGTGAAATCTGAACTAAGCACATCGTCTTGCCATTCTTCTTGTCTCTTTAATTGCTTTCTTATATATATTTTTATCTTATGTACATTCACGATTATTTTTTATTGGCTATTTCCGCGCTGCAGTCGGCAGTTCCCCCAGCAGCCGATGCTGTTGTAGTAGCCACATCGCTTTACGCTGGTTTGCACAAGGCACCAACATTAAAGTTGTTTAATAACACTACGTCTCTGTTTGCATGCATGACTATTGCTATCGTTGCTTGTAAAGCAGAGTTAACGTGGACTATCTTGCTGTATTCTTTAGCTGTCCTCTTATCTCCTACTCTATTTGCATTGTCAACTGGCTATACTTGGTTTCAAACATTTCACTTGCTGGCTATTTACCGAGCAATAAACCGCTCTAGCGACATATGGACTAGAGCAACTTGTATTGCATTGCACAGTGCAATCGTATTGGCTAATCTCGATTCCACCAGCAAAGCGTTATTGAAACGCGCCTCGCAATTGTGTACCTATGCTCAAGAGCGCTACCTTGTCAAGATACAAAAGCTACGCCAGCTGAGTATCGGCGATATTTGGCCGCTTCCAGAGAGATTTCAGCTACGTAATTCTTACAGCGAGTTTACATACAACACTAGCGAGTCTTATTTTGTTATCCGTGCCATTATTCGTATGATTTGGCGCCCAATGGTTCCCATCTACATTATTGGCTTGCTACTACAGTTTGTACCTATAGTACAAGCGCGATTGAATAGCCTGATCATGAAACACGTCGAGTCATCTACTGAGTACAGCTTTTACATGATCATTGCAGATGGTGCTTGCATATTTCTTGCCGAATTTTTAAAAAGCCAGTCACATGTCATATATGAATTGTCTGATGAAGAGTTGGCCAGAGCAGAAAACGCCATAAACCTAGAACTGTTTCGCTTGCCACTGATTAGGCAAGGACTGAGAGCTCAATCGCACCCAAGCCAAGCGCACTCCTATGTCAAATACATGGCTAGACTACCCCAAGATATCCAGCTTCTGATGAATTCCATATTCTCCATATCGATAACAGCATGGATTCTATATGGCCAAATTGGATACTACGCAGTACTTTTAGTTGTATGTCCCCACCTTATTAGTGCGTTGGAGTCGGTCTCTGTATACTTAGCTAGTAACAACCAAGGCGGAGATTCATCCTACAATAACCGCAGCGGATTTGGTTTGGACTTTAAGGAAATTATTGGCAATATCAAGACCATTAAGATATTTGCATGGGAGCCAATGTTTTTAGATCCCAAATTCCAGCAAGCCAATACTACTGATAACGGATCGCTGTGGTCAGGTATACTTGTTGGTGTTCTTCAGTTTACCTTGCGACTAGGAAAGAGCGTTGCGGATGAATTAGGAGCATATGTAACCATTCACATGTATGTGCTTGCCAACAGTAGCCAAGCCAGCACTATTACCAATGCCAAACTGTTTGAGTTGGGATCGCTCATGGATAATCTGCAGCACAGCATGGCCTCTTTGACATTCCGTATATTCAGTATTCGCTCAGCTCTGGTAGACAACCAATACGTTGAGGACTGCTTCATAAACCAGTATTTATACTCGCTTCCATATTCGGAAGAAACGTCAAAAGACGGCCCACTTGTAGAATTGAGTCACTGTAGCTTTGACTGGAGGAATGATGACTACAACTACCATGCGCCTTCATACACCCTTTCTGATGTCACACTAAATGCTGGGGCGGGAGAATTGGTGGCAATAGTAGGCAAAACTGGCGCTGGCAAATCGTCACTGCTTTTGGCCATGTGCAGCGAAATGGAGATGACACAGGGCACGGGTAGATTGGTTGGCAAGATTGCATACCTTGAGCAGCAGCCGTGGATCATGAATGACACATTGCGAGCAAATATTCTCTTTGGAAGGGGGTATGATGAGGATTATTACTGGAAGGTGTTGAGTGCTTGTGGACTTACTGATGACTTGGAAATGTGGCCCGACAGCGATATAACTGTTATTGGTGAGAATGGCATCAACATTTCTGGTGGCCAGAGGGCACGCTTGGCCCTGGCCAGAACTGTATACTCTCAAGCAGACATATATTTCCTGGATGACCCCTTGTCAGCAGTGGATGCTATTGTCAAACGCCATATCTTGGACAATATTATCTTGAGCACTGGACTTTTAGGCAACAAGCTGCGTTTTGTCACCACTCATGCAGACAATATTCTGCCACTGTGCAATCAAATTGTCACTGTAGACCAGGGTTGTGTGTCAGTCAAAGTGCAGACACCCCAGATTCACAAGGCATTTAGCATCAACAGTACACTAGAGGTAAAGCCCAAAATCACTGATAGCACAAACAGGAAATCACACGCGATGATATCGATGGACACCACACAGTCTGAAAAGGTTCAAATCACTGATTCTGCTCATCTCGCCAGTACAAATAAAAGTGCGCGTGCTAAATCTGGTGATCGGACTTTAAAGCAGTGGTCACATTGGGATAATGCCATGTATGCCATCCGTATATGTGGATGGTCAGTTATTGCCACAACGTTGTTGACGAGTATATTTAGCCGCGTGTTGCAGTATATTTTTACTGGATACAAACTCGACGCACTCAGGGCAAACAGCAAGAGTGATAATGCTGGTGGCAACGCTGTGCTCATGTATATGCGCATGAAGATGATGAGCAACATATCCTACTCTCTTGTATCACAACTGCAGCTGGTAGCCAAAGCTGCCGTAATCAATTGGAATCTAAAGAAAAAAGCCAACAACATGCTCATCAGCAGTATCCTATTTTCTCCTCTTTCATTCTTTGAGAGTATGACCGCTCAGCAAGTATACTCCAATTGCTCTATGGCCAACAACACTATTGTCAATCTAGTCCCGCGATTCTTTACATATGATTGCTCGCAGACAGCACTCGTATTACTATTGGCTTATCGCGTTCTGTTGCTTGCACCTCAACTGCTTGTTTTCATACCAGTACTTATCTGGGTTTCTAAAGCAGCAAGCACTGACATCGCTCAAACAACTGATGCCATAGCTGAATTGAAGCGCACAAGTGATAACATGTATAGGCGCATGCAAAGTTTGGTTAGCAATGGTGCTCAAATGATTCGCCTATTTGGAGTAGAGCCCTACTTTACATCTCAGTATATAAAGTGTACCGAGGATGAAACTCGTTTAGAGGCTATCCAATCCTCTAGTGAAGACTACTCTCACATACTACAGATATTGATAGGACAAGCTACAAAGTCAATTATGTCTCTCATTTATATTGCCAAGGCAAAGATACAGAGTGTGGAGTTGCGCTCGAATGATTTAGCTGGATTTCAAGAAAGTACCAGTTTGTTGATTAAGCATATCAATCGCACGTTAAAGTTCCCAAGAGAGGCACTAAAGGTTTTGGATAGAGTAAACGCATTTAGGAATTTAGCTGAGTGTGATCCAGAAGCACCATATGTAGTTGATAGCTGTCGGCCACCAGCACATTGGCCATCAAATGGCAAGATTGAATTCCGTGACTTTAGCATGAAATACAGCGCAGACCTAGGCTATGCTCTGAAGAACATCAACGTGACTATCAATCCAGGAGAGAAAATTGGCATTGTTGGACGGACTGGTGCTGGAAAGTCTTCATTGGCCAAGGTATTGTTTAGGCTGATTCATGAAAATACCAGTGGCTCAATATTGATTGATGGCCAAGACATTTCTGAATTTGGCGTTGGCGACTATAGAGCACGGCTAGGCATGATCCCTCAAGAGTCGTCCATGTTTGATGGATCTATTAGAAGAAATTTGGATCCACTGCGCCAGTTTGGCATCGAGGAAATGTGGGCATCACTGATAAAGTGCAATTTGGCTGAACTTGTTGCACCAAAAAGTAAGCCAGGAGATGCCTGCAACAAGAAGCACAAAAGTCGCCCTACAAATAATGACAATAGTATGACGCTTGCTAAAATACATTGGCTGAACGCAGGATGGCTGGGGCGCTTGCTGGTAAATATTTTAAACAGAGCGCCAACTCCAAGAGATCCCGCACAAATTTCTGAACCCTACGGATTGGACAAACTTGTTAAGGGTTGCTTTGGAGGTTTTAGCAGTGGTCAACAGCAGCTATTTGGTTTATGCCGCGTGATTATGCGCAAGCGCAAGATTATAGTTCTTGATGAAGCAACTGCCAATGTCGATTTGGAGACAGACAAGTCCATCCAAGAGCTGATCCGCAAGGAGTTTAGCGACTGCACTGTGCTGACCATTGCTCATCGCCTAGAGACAATTATGAATAGTGATCGCATTATCGTTATGGACAAGGGCACAATTGCTGAGATTGGTACTCCTCAAGAACTATTGGCAAAAGACGGAATGTTTGCACAACTAGTCAAGACCAGCGACTTTGGCCAGTAAATAGCTTTATTATTTCACGTTTATTTAAATTTTTTTTAGTCTATTACATTTTTCTATTTTTTTTATAAAATTTCCATTGGAATAGGTACTTCAGTATATGGAACTGCCAAAGTAAAATCAGGGCCAGCTGGATCTTCCAAAGTACCTGGCACCATGGTAAAATACCCTTCAAAGGCGACAAGCATAAGGTCCTCCAATTCGTCATCAGTTATACGCGAGCAATACCTGTAGTATGGTGATTCTTCAGAGAGTATCGGAAACTCGCCAACAACTCCGTGACCACTACTCTCAGTCTGCCGTTCTTGATAGTGAATCAACCAATGTCTAGATTTAAGTTGCGCAGAGGCGAAACCCAAAGCGGCAAAATCCAATACCTCGAATGAGATCTGGTATCGGTATACTCGGAATGCGGGGGTTTCGTCAGGACAAAACATGACAGAGACCGTGGTCCTTATACCACGCGAAATGCTAGTACCAGTGTGCGGACCGCAGTTGGGAAGCATCGAAATAACGTTATTGTGGACATCGTAGCGCCCACTCACGAGGTCTTGTATATACGTGGTGAAAAAGTCGCCAAACAAACCCTTGTCAATAAACCGGTAGCTCTGGGGTTGCAACTGGACCACATGGTGCAAGATCTGGATCGAATGGGCTGAGGGACAGTCAACGACTATGCCTAGGTAGTTTCTGCTGGTGTGACACCAAGCAAACACCAAAAGCTTGAATTGACCCATAGCGATTACTTGCAGCATACGAGAAGAAAGCCACGAGAGAGAGCACACCTCGCCGTAACAGTCATATGAGCCGAATAACCCATACTCGAGAAACCGTCGCTGTCGACGCTGACCATCGTGCAGGTGGTAGGCTATAAGGAAATCGCGCATATCCGGCGAATCGGTTACTACGCTGAGAAGCTCGCGAACCGGTATGGACTCACTACCCATCCAGCCCAAACCCGGCGCCAGGCTAAGTAGCAAAGGTGGGCAGTTATGCTGGGCCCAGGATTCTAGTCGTAGAACAGATCGACGTATACGTGTATAGCTGTCAATGAAGCCGCCGTAGCGCTGATACCAGTGTGCATACACTTGTTTTAGTCTAGGTGGATGGGTTTCTGATATGAGACGGGACTCTGTCCGTGTATCGACGCAGTGTTTTGTGAGTAGAGTACTCCAGACTGCGTCATAACTGGTCAGCGCTTGCCATCTTTTACATACTTGGCTGCACTCGCAGATGGATCGAGCGTCGAGAAGGCGCTCAAATATCAACACGAATAGCTCTGCTGGTAGTTTCGCTATTGGACCTTGTGCTTTAGGCAAGGACATTTTGCGGCTGAAAAAAAGAACAGAGATTTGAAAGAAATATAGAAATATAGAAAGGAGAGAAATGCAACGCTACACTGGAAAGAAGAAGAAAATCTACCAAAACAAAGTCACAACAAATTGCTTTCTGTGGCGTTGATTGAAAGGGCAGAGACATTTTTTCTGCTTCTTTTTTCCCTATACCGTAAACACTGAATTATTTTTTCAACAATGGTAAGCACTCTGAATACTTTTTTTGTGCAATCCACTATTAGTAGCAATGCTTAAGCTGAAAGTAGTGTTGCATTGCGAACGTAGGCACAACGACTTGACGCATCGACAGTTCGACGGCTAGTAAGCGAGCTCGGAAAACTTCAGTCAACGCCACCCGAAGGCATCGCCGTTACTATGAACGAGGACTCACTGACCGAGATCAACGCACTACTAGAAGGACCACAGGGCACACCGTATGAGGGCGGCAAATTTCATATCAGACTAACCATCGACGAGGGCTATCCATCGACACCGCCCAAGGGCGTGTTTGTGACCAAGATCTTTCATCCAAACGTATCTGAGCATGGCGAAATCTGTGTCAACACGCTGAAGAAGGACTGGCAAAAGCACTATGGCATTGAGCATGTTTTGGTTACTGTAAAGTGCCTGCTGATCTATCCCAACCCAGAGTCAGCATTGAATGAGGAGGCAGGGAAGCTGTTATTGGAGAGATATGATGACTATGCGACGCGGGCTAGGATCATGACTGGAGTGCATGCGAAACCAAAGGGCGAGACTGGCGGTGGTGCTGAAAATAGAGACCCGGCTGTTGGTGCCGCTGTCAAGGACAAGAAAAAGAACCTCAAGCGATTTTAAATACCACTCTACTAGAGGGTGGGTCCGATCTTAGAAACAGATTAAAACGTTATCGCTTTTCTTCTTTCCAAGTTTTTTCAAATTTCAACTATTACTCTTCTTTTTTCCCCCAATTTTCTTTAATATGCCGCTTATTCAGCCGCTGGTAACCAAGTCTTCGTCGTCGCTGGCAGACGCTCGCACACGGGCAATTCACTTGTACAGACTGTGGCAAAAGAATGTACCACAAATCATGATTGACTACCATCTCTGCCTACCGCAATCGGTGGTACGCTCAAAGATTCGCGAACACTTTGAGAAGAACCGCTATGTATCTGACCCCCGCACTATCGACGTCCTTTTGTTCAAGGGACGGATTGAATTCGAAGAGACATACAACGTTTGGAAGCAATACAGCCACGTACTACGCTACTTTGACGCCAACGAGCAGGACCCACAACCGACAAAGTTCTTTGACAAGTTCATCGAGGGACGTGTCTAAATAGAGGCATTAATATTTTTTGAATTTTATCTTTTTGTTTTTGTGGGGAATATAGTTATTAGGCGCTTATAGCTTCAGACTCTTGTAGACGTGCTTCGACCTTGCGGATCATGTCTTGTGCAGCATCGGGGATGCGTGTACCTGGACCATATACTGCTGCACACCCGTGGTCGTAGAGATACTGGTAGTCCTGCTGTGGGATAACGCCGCCGGCAATGACGAGAGTGTCTGTTGCGCCTAGCTTCTTTAGCTCTTCAACCAACTGCGGCACCAACGTCTTGTGTCCCGCAGCAAGTGAAGACGCTCCCACCACATGCACATCAGCATCGACGGCCTGGCGCGCAGCCTCGGCTGGAGTCTGGAACAGTGGACCGACGTCAACGTCAAAGCCCAAATCGGCATACCCCGAAGCAACGACCTTGGCACCACGGTCATGACCGTCCTGGCCCATTTTGACAATAAGCACGCGAGGACGACGACCCCACTTTTCGGCAAAATCCTCGGTCATCTTAATAGTCTCCATAATCGGATCTTTTTCGCCAGGCTTGAGCACGACCTTGGAGTACTCGGTCTTGTATGTACCGCTGACCAGCTTTACCTCGGGCTTGTACCGACCAACAACCTTTTCTATCGCATAGGAGATCTCGCCAACTGAGCAGCGAGCCCGCGCCGCCTTTATCGCCAGCTCAAGGAGGTTGCCTGTGCCCGAGACTGTGGCCTCGGTAATAGCGTCCATGGCTGCCTGGGAGGTCACCTCGTCGCGAGTACTGCGCAAGCGATCCAAGCGATCGTTCTGTGCCCTTAGTACCTCCTTATTGTCAATCGCCAGCACGTCGACCTTGCCTGTCCCGTCGTTGCTGTCTTCCTCGGCAACGCGATACTTGTTGACGCCAACAATGGCTATCTGCGACGAATCGATCTGGGCCTGACGCTTGGCAGCGCTCTCTTCAATACGCATCTTGGGCATACCCGAAGCAATCGCCTTGGCCATTCCGCCGAGCTCCTCGACCTCGTTGATAATCTCCAAGGCGCTGTTGTATACGTCGTTAGTCAGCGACTCCATCATATAGGAGCCAGCCCAGGGATCGGCTACTCGAGGAATATAGGCCTCCTCTTGCAAGATGAGCTGAGTATTACGAGCAATACGCGCACTGAATTTGGTCGGCAGTCCTATAGCCTCATCCAAGGCGTTCGTGTGCAATGACTGTGTGCCGCCCAGAGTAGCTGCCATGGCCTCGATGGTCGTCCGCACGACGTTGTTATAGGGGTCTTGTTCGGTTAGAGACCATCCTGACGTCTGCGAGTGCGTGCGAAGCATCATTGACTTTGGGTTTGTCGGATTGAACTTTTCCTTGACCAAGTGTGCCCAGAGTCTACGCGCCGCTCGCATTTTGGCAATTTCCATATAAAAGTTCATGCCGATACACCAGAAGAACGACAGCCGAGGCGCAAACTCATCCACGGTCATTCCAGCCCTGATACCAGTCCGAATGTACTCGATACCGTCAGCGATAGTAAACGCACACTCCAATACGCTGTTTGCGCCGGCCTCTTGCATATGGTATCCCGAGATCGAAATAGAGTTGTACTTTGGCATATGCTTGGACGTGAACGCAAAGATATCGCCAATGATGCGCATGGAGGGCTCTGGCGGGTAGATGAAAGTATTGCGGACCATGAACTCTTTCAAGATATCGTTTTGAATCGTACCACGCATCTCCTCGTACTTTGTACCTTGCTCTTCGGCGGCCACAATGTACATGGCTAGGATGGGCAGCACGGCGCCGTTCATGGTCATCGACACTGAGACGTCTTTGAGCGAAATACCGTCAAACAAGATTTTCATATCCTCAACAGAGTCGATGGCTACGCCGGCCATGCCCACATCGCCGACTACGCGTGGATGGTCAGAGTCGTAGCCGCGGTGTGTGGCCAAGTCAAATGCTACTGAGAGTCCCTGTTGTCCTGCGGCCAGATTGGCTTTGTAGAATCGGTTGCTCTCTTCGACTGTACTGAACCCAGCGTATTGTCGGATGGTCCATGGGCGGTACGTGTACATTGTCGCGTAGGGGCCGCGCGTATACGGGTACACTCCAGGCAGCTCGTTGGCCAGGTCTTTGGTATCTTCGGCCGTGTAAACTGGCTTGACGGGGATGCCCTACAAAATACAACCAGCATGGTTAGTATGACAATATGGATAGTAGGCTGTAGTTGCCCATTGTTGGGTTCCTTACCTCTAGCGTGTTCCAAGTGAGGACTGCTTCGGGGTCTTGACCCTTGCACTCCTTTGCTGCTAGTTTGGCCCACTTGGGATCAAGCTTTGAGTGTGTGCTGCGTATCGTGTTCAGTCGAGCACCATGCGCGACAGCCGCGGCTGCGCGAAGTGGGAGTCGCCGAGTCAGAGCAGACAGCATTGAAAGGGGGATATAGGATATTTTAAGGGCGGAGAAAAAGATAAAGAAGTGGGGAGGAGATAAAAGACGGAACGACTTTAAAACACCCAGAGCTATACTTTCCCACGCGTGTGCCTAAGCCGCCTCTGCCCTAATCCCAATCACTGATTAGATCCATGTAGCGATAAGCAAAGCATGTAGAGCGGGCATTATTTTTTTTTCTTTTAGCGGATTTGAATTTAGCAATCGAATCTTTTTGTTTTTTTGTTCAACTTTTTTACTACTTGAAAATAATCGATAATGTTCCGTCTCGCATCGCTTCGCATTGCCTCTGCTCGCGTTTTGGCCACGCGGCCTACCGCTGTTCGTCAGACCGTCATGCCCTCTATTGCCATGCGCTGGTACTCTGCTAGCGGTGGACTGGGTCGCGGTGATATTGAGAGCCGGATCTTCCAAGTTCTACAGGACTTTGATAAGGTCAACCAAGACAAGGTAAGAATGTGGCAATTACAAAAAAACAACAAACACTACAATTTATATGTTTTTATACTAATTGTCTGATTTCATTATTGCCTATAGCTCTCACCAGTGGCCGACTTTTCCAAGGACCTTGGACTCGATAGCCTCGATACCGTTGAGGTCGTTATGGCGATTGAGGAGGAGTTTTCGGTCGAAATCCCTGACGATGAGGCTGATAAGATCACTAGCGTAAAGGGCGCTATTGATTA
>JANBQS010000268.1:0-23815 GCA_027577415.1 Coemansia sp. RSA 922 | reverse complement strand
TCTACGAAACCGCAGTTTTTGCAAAGATACTTTGTTAGCAACCAGTACTATCGCTCAGGCGGACCGATATTGATATACAGCGTTGGCGAGCGCACGGCCCAAGCCTCTGATCTGTCCGATGGATGGGTTGGCGAACTTGCCAGAGAAACTAGCGGCCTGGCCGTTCTACTGGAGCAACGTTTTTACGGGGATTCGATACCCGACCTTGAATTTTTGAATGGCAAGAACGGGACAGATGTATGGCAATACTTGTCAGTCGAGCAGATGATGGCGGACATCAAGCGGTTCGCTGAGCGAGTCAACAGGATGATGCCAGAATGGATTGCACCATCTAGGCAACAGAGACAGCATGGTCGGTCCAAAACACCAGTGGTACTCATTGGTGGCTCATTTGCGGGTAGTCTGATGGTGTGGACTAAGCAGCGGTATCCGGATCTCGAGACACTTGCAATTGCATCGAGCGCGCCATTAAAAGTAGTCGACGGCTACTGGGAGTTTGACAGGATGGTAGCAAGGCGACTGCCATGTGCCAAGGCTCTTTCCCGAATAGTACGTGAAATTGACGATATCTTGGATCGAGGAGACGTTAGGCACATAGCTGCGCTAAAGCGGCGGTTTGGACTAGAGCATGTCGCAAGGGCTGTCGATTTTGTAACTGCTCTGACTATCCAAGTATCGTCACTAATGCAGGCGCCCACAGGATCGCAGACCCGGGAATTGATTGCTAGATATTGCGCTCAAATCGAGCTGAGAGACATCGATGCACTAGCACTAATGACGCGCGAGTACGGTCAGTATCATCGTATTGTGCCTATTGGCGAGTGTCCAGAGACTAGCGACGATTTGGCGTGGTTGTGGCAGCAGTGCACTGAACTTGGTATGTGGCAGACAGCTCCACTGCAAAACTCGTCTATCGCGGCTGAGGCGGCTTGGTTTACACGGCGACTGAGGTCTCGTCGCATTGACATTAGGCACTATGAGCAGCAATGTGAGAGATGTCTACCCTCTGTCCGAAATAGCCGCCGAGTTGCTCAACAAAAGGCACAGTTTCGGATATTTGCACAGCGCACATTGGACTCGTACACCCAGCTGCAGGTTCCGAGCAACGTGGTGTTAACGGCTGGTGAGTTGGACCCGTGGTTGTACCTAACCGCAGCCCAGAATGGGAAGCACCTGGCGGATAATATACTGCTTATCAGGAATGCATCGCACGCCGAAGATCTGCTTCTCAGTACATCCGAATATGGCAAAGCGAATCCCGAGATATTGAGCGCTCGCAGCAGGATTATAGACATTATTGAGCAGTGGAGCTTGAAGCACAAGCAGAGAGTAAGACATGGATCTGACGGACACACCAATTGGGGAGATGGCCAGCCTCATCTGCTAGTGATCGGCAGCTGGGGACTACAGATTGGGGCAGCTCTCTCTGTCTTGTGTGCCCTAGTCGTAAAGTACGCTCTATAGAATGATCCATCATATAAACATAGATTAAAAAAACTACGTAATGCTGCAGGAATGGCGGAGCTGCGCAAGATCAAATGTTGTCCCGCAGCAATCAAGGTAAAATCAGTCGAGTACAGGGTTAGGGCCAGTCGACCTGGTGATACTGCCTCAGACAACTGCTCTAGGCTATAAAAGAGGCTGAATGGCAGCGAGTTTTATGCCAATGCACGTTCTTCTTTGTTCTGCACATCTTCCCTTCTTTTTTTATATTATTTATCGCAAAGAATAAGCACAATCGTTTTATATCTTGCATACTTTTTTAACCGCGATCTACATCTCTTTCCATCTATTTTTTTTCTGGCCATGTCTGATTACGGCGAGTTTACTCATAACACCAGCGACAATTCGGGTCGGCTTGATGAACAGCAGGCTCGTGGCGGGCCTCCACCTCCAGCCGGCTTTAATACACATGGCGGACAGGCGCCACCTCCGCCAGGTCAAGGATACGGCCAGCAGGGACACAGCGGCCCTCCTCCAGGATACACCCAGCAGGGCTCCGGCGGGCCACCACCACCACCACAAGGCCAGGGACAAGGATACAGCCAACAGGGACATAGTGGTCCTCCGCCTCCAGGATATGGTCGGCAGGGTCCCGGTGGGCCACCACCACCGCCACAAGGTCAGGGATATGGTGGGCCACCACCCGGTCAAGGCAAAGAATTCAATCGGCCACCACCAACACGGGGAGCTGGAAATGCGGGTCTTCAGTGGGTGACAGCCTCCGATGGGCACATTCCACCCAACCCCGTCCAGGGCGGTATTGAAAGCGATGGCACGCCGCTGTTTGTCGCTCGCGCCATATACAAGGGCGGACTACATCCAGGCAAAGCCGGGCAGCACCTTGAGGGCGGTGGATGCACGATCGGATATGGCAGCAAGGAGGTCGGACTGTCCGAGTACCAGGTACTGTGCGGCGATGCAAGCAGGCTGAGATGGGCTGCGCAAGAGGGCTCCCTAAATATCCAGAACTGCGTGCCATTCCCTGCCGGCCACGAGGAATCTGGGGAGCCTCTGTACGTTGCCAAGACTCTGCATGACCGATCGCAGCAGCTTGGCAAATGTGCTCCGCATATCAAGAAGGGAATGTCGTTCCCATATGGCCACAAAGAGATCACAACCGAAAAGTATATGGTCCTGTGCTATGCCGATGCAAAGGGCGCTCCCCAGTAGTAATGGTGCCAAGGCGGTATAGTAGCAATATCTGGTGCATATTTATTTTGTAGTGGGTGCTTCTTGCAAATTGAGATTTCCAAAAGTTTTGCATGCATGCTTGCGTCTGGGATCTGCAAGTACTAATGATTTGAGTGGACCAAAACAGTGGAGCATGTCTATCGGCAGATCGGCAAGGAGTGGCGGGCGGTGGCGCCGCATAATGCTCGGCCTTCCGCATTGCCTTTGCCTTTGCCTCCTCCACTCCATTACGTGTTCCTGACCCAAGAAAAAAAAATAGCTGACAGAAATCAGTACTCTTTCGTTTTAGGGAGGTCGTGAGAGCGCAAGCTGTTGTTGGGCTCCAAGCGCAACTCTTTTATTTTTTTTTTTCTGTCCAACATGGGGCGAGAAGCTGGATGCAATGCAGCCAATCACATGGCCGCAGTTTATTTTTAGACAAGAAACAAATTTGGAGTGGGCGGAAAATAGCCTGACCAGAAAAAGCCAAGCCTTTTTTTTCGCTCTTTTTTCGTATTTATTGCGACTGTCCTCCCACTCACGACAGGTCGTACCAACTTGCAACAAGAGGTGTGTTATTCGCCAAGAAGGGGAGGCTTTGCGACGCTCCTTTGTGTCTTACGGCTCTTCTCTCGATCGAGTAGGGGCTGACCTATTCTAAGGTTTTTGCTTTATTTTTGGGGGAGAAAAAAAAAAAAAAAAAAAAGCCCATCAAAGGCACTTGCGGCGAAGCTTCCTGGTCCCAGGGGGGCACTTTATCCTATAATCAAAACCAAGCGGCGGCAAGTCCGTTCCAACAAAGTGTTTACCGGCTCCCCCCTACCTTTCTTCCTTCTTCTTTTTTCCTTCTCTCTTCGGCCCTCACACCCCTTTTGCTATTGTGCTGCTCACACCCTTCTTCTGCCTTTGAAAATCAGCCCTCTCTCTTCCTTGCCCCGCTGACTTGGAGACTTGAAGAACAAGAAGAAAAAAAAAGGGCACCACTGTCATACGCTCCCCCTCCTTTTCTCCTCAGCCGACTAGTATTGTTCGGGCTCGGCCGCTTAGTGTCTATTTTTACTTCTTCTCCCCCCTTCCTCAGTTGTTGCTATTTCTTTATTTATACTTGGTCTATTTATTCTCCCCCTTCACCCCTTATCCAAAGGAACGTACTCTTTTTATATTTATTTTTACACACAGCAACAAAGTTTGTACGCAGCCTGGCGATGGGTAGAAAAAAGATCAAGATCCAGACGATCAAGGACGAGCGCAACCGCCAAGTAACTTTCCTCAAGCGTAAGGCTGGTTTACTCAAAAAGGCGTACGAGCTCAGCGTTTTATGCGACTGCGAAATAGCCGTTGTTATATTCAGCTCACAGAACAAATTAGTGCAGTATGCGTCGACAAACATGGATAAGGTGTTGATGCGCTACACTGAATTTGGCGAGCCTAACGAGAGCTTGACTAACGTACAGTGCGCGGCGTTGTATGGCGAGGGTGCTGACAACGACGACGATGATTTAATGCTGCCCAACAGCGCCTCTGTTGCCACTCCTGGGCTGCCACCACATGACTTGCTCGATGCCTCTTCGGCTCTCCGCTCGCCGCCCGACATGCATCGGCCTCCTCGCTATCAGGAGCCAGATGACAGCGGGCTTGCTGGCGTCACCACAGCCTTTGCTGCCGGCGGCGTATCGGTGTCCAACATGTCGTTGCAGCAGAGCTACATACATCAACAGCAGCAGCAGCAGCACGGGTACTACCAGCCGCAGCAACACCACCACCACCAGCAGCCGATAGCTACCATGTATTCGCCGGTTCTGGGCGATATGGAGCCCACTAGTGGGTCGCCGTATTACTCGTCGCCTATGACGTACACAAACGCCACGCCCACGAACTCGATGTATCCGCAGCCCCGCAGCGTGCCGCAGCCCGTTATTTCTCAGCAGCTCTCGGCCTACCCGTATGGCTTGTCAGTAAAGCCGCATCAGACTCAGCAACTGCATCAGCAGCATTCGCAACAACAGCAGCAGCAATACCAACAGCAACAGCAAATTGGGTACGCACCGCCGCTCATGCGCGCATACTCAAACTATCAGCCGATGAGCGGATATTCGCCACAACCACAACACCAGCAGCATGCCGGAATTGCCATTCCTCTGAGTGGGGATTCGATTCCGTCACAGACCCCGGTCATGTACCAGGTGGGTCAGCCCTACCAGCCTGGCCAGGTTCTTGGTCGGCCCCTCGACTCGTACCGGACGCGCATATCAGTGCCCAATGCCGGAGCTTTGTCTGGCACACCTGCCTCTGCCCAGTACATGTTGTATCGGATGCCTGAGGAGGACGGTCAGTCGATCGACGGCAGCGTCTCTCAGCAAGCGCCTCAGTCGAGTGCGCAAGCACAACAGGGGCCGCTCCACACTATTGCCGAGGACGAGGACGATCGTTACCAGAATGAGGAGGACGAAGAGCAGGACCCAGAGAACGACCAGGCACAGGACACTGACGATGCAGGAGGCGCCACCCTTGACGATCAGGGCGATCCGCCATCTGCTCTCTTTGACACGGAGGCGCAAGCAGGCACTCGCGGTGACCTAGCTGCCGACGATGGCAGTCGGCGACAGTCGTCGTCGCCGCAATCGCACGATCCTCCTGGTCTTCGAGTAGAGATTCCGCTAAAGAACCAGCAGTCTCGTCCGCGCGCTGAAGCTGCGCCAGCTACATCGTCGTCCACAACGGGGCAGCGTCGATCCGCTGCTAGCGCTGGCCGCCTTACTCCGGCAAGTACGCCTGATACCAGCGGAGTTGCTCGGACAGGACACTCGGCCAATGACGTTAAGCAGATGGCGCAGCAGCAGCGTGGTCGGCGATTCCCGCTTGCAGTCAACACTACGGCGCGGGCGGCAGCTGCAACGACCCCAGCGAATGAGCCTGGCCCACAGACAGCCATGCTGATCGAGTACGTGCAGAGCCTTCCGTCGCCGTCGACCTTCCAGCCCATTGTCTACCAGCAAGACGAGAATTACAGTCCGATGGAGTTTGGCACAACGCCGATCGTTGGTCACCAACAGACAAGTGCATTTCAATGGCCATTGCCTTCCTCTGGCTCCTCTGTAGCAGGAGCAGCAGCAGCGACTAGTAGAGCTCCACACCAGCCGTCGCCCCTGAAACGGAATGTCGCAAAGGATCCTATTGCACCAGTAGTGGTTGATTCAAGCATTGATGCCATGGTATCGCACAAGTCGCCGAAAAAGCGCTCGCGAAACCAACTGTAATTCTCTCTCTTTTTCTCGCATAATGTCTCCTCTAATACACATGTAGTTGCAAAAAATACTGTATTAAAATTCTTCAGGGCCCCAGAGCTTGAATGTGCGGTCATATCCAGAAGAGGCAATGTAGCTGCCATTGCTTGCGATATCCACGCTCATTACTTTGCCTACATGTCCAGCCAGCGACTTTTGCAGCTTCCAGTCACCAGCACTCCAGATATTGACTAGTCCGTCGTTAGATGCCGACACCAAGTACTGGCCATCGCAGAGCCGGTCACCACGCTGCATTGTCGAGTCATCGGAGGTGTCCATATCCCGATCCCCGTCTCCACTGGCAGATGCGGTCAAAGAGGCGGCGTGGCTGGCGTGGAAAAAGCGAACGTCGGTTATAAGCGATTTGTGAGCTGGAATCTGGTAGATCGAGCCAAGTTTGCGCATATCGAATATCCTAATTGTGTTGTCCGCGCTGCCAGTAGCTACTTGGTACCCGTTTGGCGACCAATCGATACCGAATATCTCCTTGGCATGGCCTTCAATAGTTACTAGAGAACGGCCTGAACGCATATCCCACACACGACAGATGCCGTCTAGGCCGCCGGTGGCTACCAAAGCGCCGTCGCATTGGAAGCGTAGAGCAAAGATTTCGCGCGAATGGCCTTCTTGCAGCAAAAGCTCTTTTTGCGAGGCAATGTCCCACAGACGCCATGAGCCATCGTAGCTGGCACTGCCCAGGTATGCGCCGTTTGGATGGTGTTGCACATGGACTACTCGACTCTGATGGCCTTGGAGTTTGGCAATGGGACGCTCTTTGTTTAATGACCACAAGTGGATGAGAGTGTCAGCGGCACCGCTGGCAAAGTCAGCCGTTTCGTCGCCTAGACCTAGAGTAGCCTTTGGGTGGAATGATATGCCGCCCACGCGGTCAGTGTGACCGCAGAATGTGCGTATTGGCCGGCAGTGTGAAACATCCCAGAGCTTGATGGCACCGGACCATGAGCTGGTCAATAAGCTTTGGCAGTCTGGCGAGAATAAAATGCGGGAGATCGGTCGGGTGTCACCTACTTGTGACCCGTAGTTGGAGTAAGAGTCTAAGCGCTTGACTAAATCTTGCCGCCGCTTTCTGACGTCAGCCAAATCTACTGTGCAGTCCTCACGCTGTCTTTCGGTCCGAGCACGCGCCTTGGCAAGAGAAAACACAGCAATGTCACGACGCGCTTGCAAAAGCTCGTTCGTACCCTCGGTATAAAATTCTTCGGTCTGTGCCTCGTCCTCATCCATAGCATCGTCGTCTTCAATAGCCATGGTTTCTATCTGGCCGTCGGCTGTGTCTACGCCACTGGCTCGTTGTTCCATAGCTAGTTTTGACAAAATGTAACGCAAACGGTTGCGGCGGTCGCCAGCGTCCTCGCCAAAGAGACAAATAGGATGTTTGAGCTTGCGCAACTGCTCTTTTACGAGCTTGTCGTCAGTCGGCGTTGCTATGGTGCGGGCCAGCTTTTTACGCTCGAATTCGGCCATTGCCCGACGTCGCTTTTCCAAGGCCTCATCAGTCAGTGCACGGTCTTCGGAATCATCTAGTACTTCGTCAATAAGATCCAAGTCGATATCCTGGACGCCAGAGCGGCTCTCTGGTATGCCTTTGGCTAGTCGTTGTTCTCGTTCTGTACGCACCTCGTCTTCCTCCTCCTCGCGCTTGCGCTTGGCGTAGGCAACGACATCCTGCTCGTAAGTATCGCCGCGAGGCTGCTCCCTTTGGCTCATTGTGGTATGTGAAAATGAGAAAACTTTTTTTTTTAAAGGCGCAGAACTGAAAAGTGCAAAGCTCACAATAGCCTTTCGAATGTGTGTGCTTGTGTGGTGATGATGCTCAGAGATCAATCAAGATCAAGGGCCCGTTTTCTTGTATTTGGCCAAGCGATAAGCTGATAATTTTGCCCTTTTTATACTTTTTTCAAATCTTGCGATATCTTTTTTTTTATTTAATTTGTTTAGATTGATTCTATTTTATAAAAAAAAACGGTATAGCAAATGCTTGCGATAGGCAGAATGCTGCAATGCGTGCCAGCAGGCGCAGTTGTAGCACGGACTGTGCTTAGCATGGCGAGCAAATCGGCCAGCGTAGTGGCCAAGCAGCTAGTGCACACGCCTAGGAACACAAAGGACGACGGACAGTTTAAGACGTGGAAGCCCCTGGCGCCGACCCTGCGGCAGCGGCGCATGGCGTCGCGCAAGGATCTGCACAAGGGCGGACCTATGCGCGAGCTGACGGTAGCCAAGCGGCGGACGGGTGGACGTAACAACACTGGCCGCATTACCTGTCGGCATCGCGGAGGAGGCATGAAGCGCCGCATCAGACTGGTTGACTTTAAGCGCACTGAGCCTGGACCTCAGCAAGTGATGCGCCTGGAGTATGATCCCGGCAGGACAGCTCATATCGCGCTACTCAAACACATGGAGACCGGCAAGCTGTCGTACATCTTGGCTCCATCCAAGTTGAAGCCCGGAGCCGTTGTGCAGTCCTATATGCGTGCGAAGTTTGACGGGCAGACGACAACCCCTGAAGGCGCAGCGCAGGAGGAGGCTGAAACATCGGAAGCTGAGGCGATCGCTAGCTTGTTCAGGCCTAAAGCCGAGCTGAGTGCAGAGCTAACGTCCAAGGTTATTGTGGAGACTGGCAACTGCATGCCCCTGAAAATGATCCCGATTGGAACCAAGATCCATAGCATTGGACTGCATCCTTTTGGACGCGGCCAGTTGGCTAGATCGGCTGGTGCGTCGGCTCAGCTCTTGTATACGGCGCCCACGGGTCTGGCGCAGATCAAGCTTATGAGCGGCGAAGTCAGACGCATCCCCGTCGATGCCTGTGCGACGATCGGGCAGGTCAGCAACACGCACCACAAGCACGAGACCCTGGGTAGTGCTGGCGCTAGGAGACGGAGGGGATGGAGGCCAACTGTGCGAGGCACCGCTATGAATACCCACGACCATCCTCATGGTGGTGGTCGAGGCAAGTCAAAGGGAAACAAGCACCCGCGCAGTCCGTGGGGCAAGCTGGCCAAGGGTGGCAAGACTCGTCTGAAGGTCAACCCCCTGGTTGTGCGTGGCCGCCCTCGCCGTTAAATAGCAACAACTAAAATATACATATTACTACTGCGAAAGCCCAACCTACCGCAAACAACAAGCATTGACAGTAACGGTGTTTGCACGCTGCTATTGGCTCTTTCCGAGAATGTCTTTTTTTCCCCACTCTGCATCAGCATCACCAGTTGCTTGTTTTCCTTCTCTCTTCATTATCCGTCGCCTTTATCATTCTCCTTTATCTTCCTCTACGACTTACGAAACTCCTTTTGTTTTATTTTTTTCTCATTGCCCATCTGTGCCAACTTTCGCAAATGAGCGTTGACGAGCCGCAACTGAAGCGACGCCCTGGCAAGGACGCCGTTGGCGCGCTGTCTCCGGACAAGCAGCTCCATCAGGACGGCAGCAGCAACACTGCTGCTACTGCATCCAGGGCAGGCGTGAGCGAGCTAGTCAGGAACTCTTCCTGCTACGCACTCACGGCGGTGCTCGCGCTGTCATTTATCACTCGGTATTATCGGATCTGGGACCCGGCGCAGGTCGTCTTTGACGAAGTGCACTTTGGAAAGTTCGCCTCTTACTATTTGCGGAGAGAGTACTACTTTGACGTGCACCCACCTCTAGCCAAGATGCTCATTGCGCTGGGTGGTTGGCTCATTGGCTATGACGGACACTTTCTGTTTGAGAAGATTGGCATGGACTATATGTCGAATGGCGTGCCATACATGATGCTTCGCGGATGGGTGGCGTTGTTTGGATTGGCCTTGCCGCCGCTCGTATACATGATCATGGCCGAATCCGGGTACTCGGTGATTGCGTCGCTGTTGGCTGCGCTCTTGGTTACCTTTGACAACGCGCTTGTCACTCAGGGTCGCTTGATACTGCTGGACAATATTATGATCTTCTTTATGTTGGCGTCCGTTTACTCGTATGTCAAGTTTTTCAAGCAGCGGTATCATCCCTTTGAAGCAAAGTGGTGGGCGTGGCTGATGAGCACGGGCGTCATGCTTGGCTGCGTCGTTTCGTGCAAATTGGTGGGATTGTTTACTATTGCTCTGGTAGGCGTTGCAGTTATCTTTGACCTCCGTCGTATTCTTGATATCCGCCGTGGAAACACTCTGTCTGAGTTCTTCCAGCACTTTTTTGCCCGCGCATTCGCCCTGATAGCCGTGCCTGTCGTGCTTTACCTGTCGTTCTTTGCCATCCACCTGGCGATTCTCACTCGTACGGGCCCTGGTGATGCCTACCATACGTCGCAGTTCCAGATGCAGCTCATTGACAGTCCCTTGACAAAATCGTCGTTTGACGTGCACTATGGAGATCAGGTCGCCATCAGACATCGCGAGACTGGTGTGTTTGTTGACTCTAATCCTGGACGCTACCCACTACGCTACGAGGACCAGAGAGTGAGCAGCCAGGGCCAGCAGGTTACGGGCGCCAAGGACAGGACCGACAACAGCTTTTGGATCATTAAGCCCATGGTTAACCAAGAAGCGTTTGCGCAGTTTGTCGCTCGGCGCCAAGCTGGCGAGGAGATTTCCAAGGACGAACTGAACAAGTGGGTTGTGCACCACACGGACCTGGTACAGCTACAGCACGCGGCTACTGGTAGCAATATGCGGACGCACGATGTTGCCTCGCCCATGACATCGACCAATATGGAGTTCACTACTCTGGCGCTCAACGACACGGCTCATGTTGCTGATACGGTGTGGAAGCTGGAGATTGACGGGGCTAAATCCAACTCTACGTTGCTAAAGACCTCGTCGTCATTTATCCGCTTGGTCAGTAACAAGCACGGCGTGGCGATGTGGACGCATCCAAAGAAGCTGCCCGAGTGGGGTCACGGCCACCAGGAGATTAACGGCAAGAAGGACCCGACCGCCAAGAGCACGCTGTGGGCTATCACTGAGATCCGAGGCCGTCAGATATCTGCCGAGGAAGTCGAGGAGATGGTGAAGAAGAGGACCGCCATGAGCTTTTTGGAAAAGTTTGTCGAGCTGCAGGGTCTGATGATTAAGCACAATAACGCGCTTACCACCGTACACCCGTTCCAGTCGACTCCGCTCTCATGGCCATTCCTGACTCGTGGTATCTCGTTCTGGACCGATGCTGCTCAGCGCAGGCAGATTTACTTGCTTGGTAATCCCATCGGTTGGTGGACATCTAACTTGGCCCTGTTTGCCTATTTCGCGGGCTTGGTTGTGCTGGAAGCGTGCGGCATGCGCGGAGTTGATCTTGTGGGTAGTATCGTACGTCGCCACATTTTGCGGTCCGGTGGCTTTATTGCCTTTGCGTGGTTCATTCACTACTTCCCGTTCTTTATGATGGGTCGCTCGCTGTTCTTGCACCACTACTTGCCAGCGTCGATCTTTGCGTATATGATGGTGGCTGCCTGCTTCCAGTTTATCTTTGTTCACCCGTATCAGCTCTTTACCCTGAGGAGCTGGAGCAGCCGGGCACGCGCTCTTTTGCCATCGTACTCTACGGGTTTGGTGTTTGCTGTGTTGGTGGCGATCCAGGTCGCTACGTTTATTTTCTTTGCACCCATTTCCTACGGCACGTCGACTCTGACTGCCCAGCAGGTCAACAGCAGGAGGTGGCTACCGGGCTATGACCTTCACTTTCAAAAGTAAAGTGGAGCAGTAGCTTTCTATATATTTTTTTCACTATGTTTATTTTTGGTTGCTTTTTATGGACACCATTTGGTTGACCTCTTCATACTCGTCGTCCCCATGTAACGGTGTCCAAGCGGTGAATCTGGGTGGCAGCACTCGCTCCAGCAATAGCTGAATGCCGTAAAGCACGTAGTAGAGGAGCAGGAATCCGACAAACATACCGATGATAGTCGGGGCAATGATGGCCTTGTGCTTACGATAGTTAAGAAAGTCGTAAGTGAACCATCCGTTTACTGCCTCGTTGATATACGCCAACGCCAGATACAGCATTCCAATTACTGCTAGTGTCAGCGAGTGCGACCAATGCGGTGACAATATCATAGCGCCGAACAACATATCCACGAGGACGCACACCAGATTCAAAGCGTGTACCGAGGCAGTTGACCATCTAAGCTCGGCGCTCGTATAGTCACTTGATCTGTAAATCGACGACCAGAACATAACCGTAACCACCGTAGCAAACAACACGACCGAGTCAAACAAAAGCCAATGCAACAGCTGCAGAGTTTTGGGCATGATTGCAAAAGACGAACGATGACGCCACTGTTGTAATGTGTGGAATGTCGATGAACCCAGGTAGGCTAGGAGTCCTGTGTGGCATAGGTAGGTAAAGTAGACAAAGTGGCCTTGTATGCGTCCATGCTGTGCGTCGTAAATGATGGTGAATAGCCATACGGATAATGTGTAGAAAAAGAAAATGGCGCGGATTGCGAGTAGTGCTCCTGTGCCTAGTATTCGCGAAGCACTTATGCGCCGGTGGTCTAGTGTGTGCAGACGGAACCCCCGCTGCCAGCGTCGATATGTGCCAAGGATAGCTGGGTTGGAGTCGTCGCTGGTTGCTAGTGTGTTGTGCATATTACCAAATATGGAGAAGAGAAATAAAGAAAAGAGATAAGAAAAGGAATGCAGGGCGGATGATAGCTCTTACAAAGATGCTCCTTTTAAACCTGCTGATTTTCATGCTTGTTTTTTTTTTGTGCAGATCCCAAGAAAAGGACACTCCTTCTGAACAATGCATTATTGATGTGCAACACCAAGTGTGACCCTCAACTTTGTATAACAATACCCTGGTATATATTTCTTATATTTAAAACATGAAAATACTAGTATAATAACAGAGTCTTACCAGCGACAATACGGCCATGCCACCAATTTTGTAGTATAGTATTTGTGATTGACGATTTTTGCTTGCTACATACTCGCTGCGGACACCACAATACTGACGCTAGAAGAAACATGCTTTTTTTCTATTTTTAATTGCCAGAACCGTATGACAGCTAAATACAATCTAGTAGGTGCACTATAGCAGCGCAAGAACGGCAGTCCATTTTTGACGAGATATTTTGTGTGTGTTCAGGACTATGCCGCTGGTGCAATTTGCTTAAAATGTATAGTCATCAGAGAGACATCGAGCGGCAAGGAAACTTTAACATTAACGAGCACTTTGCAGAGGCCAGTAAAGTAGGTTTCTAGGTTGGCTGTTTCAGACTGGTTAACCACTTGATCTCCGAACTTTATGACGACTGTCAGTTGGTCATTAATGTTGTAAACTTCTCTGCACTTGGCATACAGCGCAGCAACACTGTCGGTTTTGTTCATTACACACGTTTCCAATTCAGTTACATCCTCATCTGGATAGAACGTAAATATAATGTCTTCAAGAGAGTTTGACATAGTGTTGGCAAGTAATATTTAGCAACAAATGTTTATAAAAATGCAAGTGTTGGGTAGGATAACAAAGAATAATAAAGAAAGAGAGAAAAAGAGGGTGCGCAATGCTGCTTCCTCCTTTTTATAGCCAAAACACGCTGCTTGACTGTGGTATGTTTTGGGGATATCAGTGGAGAATATTGGGAAAACGTACTATTCATAGATTTCGTTCTCATTATTTTGCCCCAACCCTATTGTAGCAAAGAAAATGAAAAAAAAACAGCTATGTTAGCAAAGCAATTTTGTCGTGGCCAAAATGCCAAGTAGAGCGAACACGTTGCCAAAAAGGAGACTTTGTCGCATCCAAATGTGTCCCCAACAGGGATGCCATCTCTCACAATCAAGAGATAGCACGTGTCCACTTTATATATATATATGCAAAGTAGTTGGCTAGGGACATGGCTATTATGAAATTTTCTTGGCTCTGTATTTAATGACTAGTAGTCCTAATATTGCCATATACGCCTATTCCAAAGCTATGTAGGAAATTTAAGCTATGAGCTACCTAGAACAGAGTAATAACTAGTAGTATATGCCTGTGCCAACGCCATATCCAACTCCAACGCCATATCAAGCTCCGACGCCGTATCCAGTTCCTACGCCATAGCCGAAGCCACCATAGAGGGGGCAGCCACAGCCCCACGTACCGTATCCGCTCCAGCGCTTGGTGAAACCATGAACGTGATGAGAGTGCTCGGGCTGAGGCTCAGGATTTGCTGCTGGCTCAGCGGCAACAATGGCAGCAACAACAGCAGTGGCGGCAGCGATGATAAAGCGCATTCTCAAGTTGAGAGTATCGAGTTTTGCAAGAAAATATGTGTGCAAGTGCTTCTAGAGAAGAAGTGTGTATATGTGTATGTTGTAATGGTTTGTTCTTACACGGGGCCAGATAGGTCGTATTTATACAAGCTTAGCGACTGAGTGCATGCGCATACATACAAGTTTTGTTACAAGGTGTGCCAGTGGTAGCTATTGATTTAACAGTGTTCAACCCGCTGCTTCGCCGCATAGGATGGAGCATGCGATGTCAATCGACTAGTTGAATCTCTTGTGGTAGGCGTGATTACAATTGGCAATACGTTTGCTTTTGCTCTTTTGCCATTTGTGCTTTAAAACTTTATTTGCGCCTTGTATAATGAAGTGGAGGCAAACGTTCGATGGCGTAAGAGCAAAGGCCAAAAAGGCGTCATGGTGCCCATTCTCTCAAAGCTCTTTTAAAGCTTTTTTTTGCCCTTCTTTTTCCAGCTGCTAAAAGACATCGCACAATTGTGCTTTGTAGGTCTTTTAAGTAAGCACATATGTTGGATAAAGAAGGACTGACGACATAAAAAACCCCCCATGCTAGAATAGCGTGTCTGGTTCTTTCTCTCCTATTTTCTGCTGTCCATTTTTTTATTTACGCTCTTTCACCTTTATTTTGTATTACCACCCTACTTTATATTATGCCAACAAAAGCCGAAATAGCAAGGGATGCCAGGATCGCGGAGAGGAAGAAGGAGGCCGAGAAAAAGGATAAGGAGCTCAAAGAAAAGACAGAGAAACTCAGGAAACGGCTTGAAGGCGAGGCCAGTCTGCTACTAACCAAGCCAGCGCGAGTAAACATGCTAAACTATGGAGTGATAGTGGAGGTAGTTAACGTAATTCAAGCAAAGTTGGCTCAAGATGCCGGATTCACTGCCATCTGTCCCTTTGACAATCCGGTCCCCTTAAGCTCGAATAAAAACAGAAATCCACTCACAAGCGACCCGAGGGTGATGCGAGACATGATGAATTCAGTGGTAATCCCAGTGATGGCTAAAGTGCGAATTGGACATATTGTCGAGGCCCTAATGGCCGAGAAGCTGGGCGCAAACATTATAGATGAGAGTGACTATGTTGGACAAGACAATGCCACATATATGGAGAAGAAGAAGTTTAAAGTGCCGTTTATGTGCACTGTAGTCAAGTTGGAAGACTGCTTACTGCGTATTGAGGAAGGGGCAACGATGCTGCGTACGAAGGAGGTGATGGGCCAAAACTTTTCAAACACTATTTCAACGATCAGAGCTATTTTTGCAGAACTGAAAAAATTGAAGGACGCGACAAATAAGGATACTCTCAAAGCAGAGATAGTAAACAAATTCCAAAACAAACAAGTCATGGAGCCTATACTCGATAAAGCAATTGCAGACCAGAAGCTACCGGTGCCATTTTTTGGATGTGGGTGGGTTTGCACGCCAAATGATGTTGCTATGCTTAGAAAGTTGGGGTGTGGTGCAATTATCAGCAACGTTGCATTTAGAGCTGACAATCCGCGCAGGCGACTCAAGGCATTGGTGCAGGCATCAAAAGATTACAACAAGGCTGACAAAATGGTGGAGTGGTCAATTGGAACCAGTGAACGGCCTCCTGCTGCATAAGTTAGATGTTTTCCTTAGTATGCTTTATTATGTTTATTTCATGTGCCAATATATACTCTCTACACTTTTACCAATGTGGAATGTCACCTTTAGACTGCATTCAAAGCAGAGACTCTGTCGCAATTACTCATTATTTCGCCGTACTGCAATATTTCCAGTTTGTGTATTCGATGTCTAAAGGCTTAAAGAATGTCTACAAAGCATATTATAAACTAGTATTTGTAGTGAGATTAGACAGGGTCTAGTAGTAGATCCCAGGGCCAATACCGTAACCGATACCAGTGCCATAGCCATAGCCACCGTAAAGAGGGCAGCCGCAACCCCACGTACCATATCCGCTCCAGCGCTTAGCCAAGCCGTGGTTTGCATGAGCATGCTCGGACTGAGACTCAGACTTGGCAGTTGGCTCAGCGGAAGCAAGGGCAGAGAGAATGGCAGCAGCGACAAAGGCAAAGTGCATTTCAAAAGTTGAGAGTATCAAGTATTCAAAGTAAAATGTGTGTGCTTGCAAGTGCTTCTAAAAGGAGTGTATGAGAGTGTGTGAAGAATTATAATTGCCAGAGGAGGGATGACCTGTATTTATACAAATGTCACGTCTGAAAAATTGTGCTTTCATTTCTTGTGTTGGACAATGACAGTTACTAACCGAACAGTGTTACATATGTCACTTTGACGGTTTTGATTGAGAAAAGAGATACAACAGCAACTGACATGTTGAATCGTTAGGTAAGCATTTAAAAATCTACGTGACATCAATCTGTTTGTCGGTGACTACAGTAGTATTGATAATGGCCGTGTTGTACTCGATAGATAATAAGGAGAGGCTGATTAAATATATCTATTTGCTTTTGAAATTATGCTCAGCAAAATGTAAATAAAAATTAAAGGCTATATGTCAAGTTGTGCCGCAGAGAATGGCAGCTTTTTGTCCAACGCTAATGGGTAGAATCCAAGTGGGTGGGTATATATATGCATGCAATGATTTCTTAGTGCTATCGATAAATGTGTAATGTGAATGTAACTAGTTGTCAGCATATATTATTGATCAAGACATAGTGTCATGAATCTGTATTTTAGATAAGAAGATTATATTTTCAAATAATAAGGACGTCTAATATCTAACTCAACAAATTGTGTGCGCACATTTAGGCAATCACATTAGCATTGGTAAACGCATGGACATTGTCACAGGCGGCGTTGGCGTTGACATTGTTAGCGTAGAGCGTGTTCTCATTATAGTTGGCGCAGCTTGAGCAGCGGTCAAAGTCATTGGTGAACGACGATACAAATGGGTAGCCGTAGCCTCCATATCCACCGTAGCCTCCATAGCCACCACATCCACATCCACATCCACAGCCGCCATAGCCGCCGCATCCACAGCGCTTGGTCAGAGCTGCGCGAGAGTCAGTCGGAGTATCCCTGGATTCGAGGCGAGTATCAGCGGGCTGGTGCGGGAGGGCAGCGGCAGTGATGGCAGATGCGTAGATGGCAGCCAAGACAAAGGTGGAGATGGTGTGGGCAATCATTTTAAAGTCTTTTTTAGTTGGTTGGCTAAAGTAAGCGAGTGTTGGTGGTAGATGTTGCTGGGGTGCAGTATTGTGTTGTGGCGATATGAGATTATTTTGGCATGGCGAAGGTTGTCCCTTTTATACCAAGGAGAGTGTTGCTCTTTTCATTGCTCAAGTCTTGTGAAGTGTATGCTACATCTCGCATATTGCACAAAACATATATGTGTTCCGATATCAAATAATATCGCTAGTTGCATCTGCTGGATTGGATCAAGATTAATCTATTTAGCAAAGAGAGTTGCTCCAGAGTTACAACACTTGGCACGATCTGATGAATATCAGTCAGTGCTATTTAGCCTTATCCTACACTTTGGCCAATATAGAGCTTACAATATTAGATTGTAGGGAAATTAAACTAAATTGCGCTGAACAAGCTTATATTAAATCAGCAAAACTGTTCCGGATATAATTGGAATGGTCGATACTAAAATTTATTGGCGATATTTTATAACATTCTATCAACTCTCAAAGTGTGATTGGTCTACATCTATTCTGTAAATGTACTTTCAAATATTTTGAAATTTGCCTCAGGCATGAGGTTTATCGGGCTGGTCGGTTTATGCTAAAGACTATACGTGTCATAATTCCAGGTGGTCACTATTATTTGTTTGCAAAAAGTACTGTAGATCAATCAAGTGTATTGTGTCCTAATGTCTACGACTGCTTGCCAAATGGCTATAAAGACAATATAGTTAGGCAATCACATTGGCATTGGTGAACGCATGGACGTTGTCGCTGGCAGCATTGGCGTTGACATTGTTGGCATAGAGCGTGTTCTCGTGGTAGTTGGCGCGGTTCGAGTTGCGATTAACGTCGTTGGTGACTGACACGACATTTGGGAAACCGAATCTGCCATAGGCGCCGTATCCACCATAGGCACCATATCCGCCCCAGCGCTTGACAAAGACACCGCTAGCATGCGTGTGAGGCTGAGGATGCGCTTTGGTGGTGGTGGCCAGTAGGGCGAAAGCGAGCAGCGAAACAGTGGAGATGATGTCGGCAAACATTATAGATTGAACTCTGGGTGTTGTGTATGTATTCTGTCGAGCAGCGCTGTGCAGTGTGTGCCGATGAAAATGATATTGGGAAAGAGCTGCTGGCAAACACCGATGCCTTTATACTCGAGCACTCGAGCAACAAGGTTTCAATATGCCAGCATATGTCGCCTTTGCCAAGATGTTAAATCCTCGGCAATAACAGCAATGATCGATATCTACGATTTAAACACTGGCCAATTCCAAGCCATGCTCTGCTGAAACCCTGTTCCGTGAACACTTCAGTCGTTGCCGAAATCGAATCAAAACTGATAGCCATTTCGCGTCTGCCCGATTACCTACACGCGGTCCCGATATCTCCTAATGAGATCATCCTAATCCCCGCTTTGTTGCCGAATCTTTTCTTTTCTTTCGCACTTTGCGCTTGCCAATTTCTCTCAAGCTTATTATTTTTTTCAACTTTAAATGTCGTCGTCTGAAATTACCCCCAAATGGACTGCCGAGGAGCTTGCCGGTGAGGGCGTCAGCAAAAAGGACCTTGTATCGTATTTACACGAGAGTGGCAGCAACACTTTCCTCCTTGCACACAAGCTTAACGGCAAACTGGCCAGCGTGGTTAAAACCGCCAAAAAGCCTGCACTGATTGCTGCCTACAAGAACCTCTTTGAGACTAAGCAGTTCCGCTCGAGCGACGAGGTCTCGGCAGCCGAGATCAAGCAGGAGAAGGCCGCCGTTGCCGATTCTAGCACCGAGAAGCAAGCGGAGGCTGCTCAGCCAGCTGTCGTCGAGGAGCCAAAGTATACCAAGCGCGTGATCAAGAAGGGAACTGGTTTGGGCAGTCCAGTCAAGGGCGACCGCGTCAGTGTATACTACTCTGGCTGGCTAGAGGACGGGAAGCTTTTTGATACAAACATAACTACCAAAGGCAGGAAGCCTTCCAGTCCACTTGTGTTCAAGGTTGGCACTGGCGCTGTCATCCGTGGCTGGGACGAAGCGCTGATGACTATGAAGAAGGGCGAGGTAGCCAGCATAGTTATCCAGCCAGAGTGGGCCTATGGCCAGCGTGGCAAGGCCGACATCATCCCACCCAACGCCACGCTAAAGTTTGAAATCACTTTAGTGCAGTTCGATTAGACGCTTAGAAAACTTTTCGGGCTGTTCCTAGATTGGTGTTTCCGATATTGCCGTCATCAATCTCGTCCATCTTTGATCTGTGGCGGGCTTTTTCTTTTCGTTTTTTTTATCTCGTCAATTTCAAATCTTCATATACAAATCATGCTATCGACGGGTCGATTCGTTCGTACATCGATTACACTGTCTCGCTTGCTGCCCGTAGGCAGGCTGGCATGCTCACCTGGGGTGCAAAGAGCCGTTTCTTGTTATCGCAGTGGCAGCGGCGGCAACAGCAGTATCTGTTTGCCAAAGCGTAGTCTGCGAACGGCTAGTTGGCCTATGCCCGTGCTGGCTGACCACAGCAACTTGTTTATGAGGACGGGTCGTGTAGCTAGTGTCGGCCCGCTTGGTATCCTTAAGCGAGTGCATCTCTCCATATTTCGACGGTCCGCCTCTACGACGGCTTCAGAGACCGTAGAGAGTGGCCAAGGCCGGCGCACAGTTGATGCGCCTATTGTCGGCTACTGGACTCTCTTTTGCGCCTCTGTGGTGTTTGGAATCATCGTGTGGGGCGGCCTAACAAGACTGACCGAGTCGGGACTCTCGATCGTCGAGTGGGCACCTATTACTGGCGCCAAGCTGCCGACCAGCGATGCGGCGTGGGAGGCAGAGTTTGAAAAGTACAAGCAGTTCCCCGAGTACCACAAGGTGCACATTGGCATCACACTGGATGACTTTAAAAAGATCTACTTTATGGAGTGGTTCCATCGCAACATTGGCCGTCTCTTTGGCGTCGTGTATTTGGTACCCGCGGCGTACTTTGTCTCCAAGGGATTGGTGAGCCGCGCTGGAATAGCAAAGATTGGCGGACTGGGTCTACTGCTTCTAGGCCAAGGTGCAATGGGGTGGTATATGGTCACCTCGGGACTAGAGAAGGAGCTAGGCGAGCGCCCTGATGCTGTGCCTCGCGTGAGTCAATATCGCCTCACATCGCATTTATCTCTGGCATATCTCTTGTATGCAGGATTGTCGCTGTACGGATGGAATGTCTTCCGCGCCAACCGCCTAGTCAACAAGAAAGTAGCCAACCCTGAGGTCCTACGCGCACTGCTGCAAAAGCCGGAAATCGTCTCTTATCGGCGCAAGATCACTGCCGCTACACTGCTTGTTGGCACTACTTGTCTGTCTGGTGCCATGGTCGCCGGCCTTGACGCTGGCCTGATCTACAACGAGTTCCCAACCATGGGCTTGGGGATTACCCCGCCCCTCTCTGAGCTCTGGAGCCAGCACTTTGCCCGTGGCGACCCGTCGGCTATGTGGCGCAACCTTACTGAAAATCCAGCAACTGTGCAGCTTGGCCACCGCATCCTGGCCATGACCACGTTCTTTACGCTGTCGGCGCTGTGGTGGCAAGGTCGCAAGCTGCCATTGCCGAGGGCCGCGCGCGTCACCTTGCATGCAATGTATGGTCTGGCTTGGATGCAGGTCGCGCTTGGCATTAGCACGCTTGTCAACTTTGTGCCCATTGCCTATGCCTCGGCGCACCAGGCCAATTCGGTGTTGCTGTTGGCATCGGCCTTGGGACTCTATCACTCGCTAAGGCCACTGCCACGCCTGATGTTGTAGTCTTTTGAGCTTTAACCAAAGAACTGTCATTACTTTGTCTATCACAAAAAGGGAATCGCGCAGCAGTGCTCTTTCTATCAAAGGATTGAGTCTAGGACAAATATCCCTTCAGCTCCTATCTGTTGTGAGTCTTACTTCTAGCTCAAACTTGGTGTGTTTTGTGCTTAGAATCGGGTGCTGGCGTTATGAGTCGTGTGGCCGAGTGGTGAAGGCGGCAGTTTTAAGCACTGCTCCGTAAGGATCGCGGGTTCGAACCCCGTCGCGACTAGAACTATTTTTTATTTTTATTATTGGCCCTCTTTCTACAAAGAGGACCAACCTTTTTTTATTTGCAAAATGTCGGTCCAAAAGAGCACAGACCGTGCGGAGGGCTATGATCGGGAGAGGGTGGGCAAAAGTGCATCTGATCGAATACAAAAAAATACTAATATTATTAATTGTGACTAGTACCAGCCAAGGATCTTCCACCATAGCATGCCAACAGAGAACGTAATGCCAATGATAACTACTGCTGAGAGTAGGCCCAGCAAGAACCAGCGCGGCTGGGATATGTAGCCACACGAGGCGTAAATGGCAACCGAGCCAGTTGAGAATGGAGTAAGTACGCCAGCCATAGAGCTGAACAAGGCGATGAGGATGGTTAACAGCTTCGGCGGACAGCCCAAAATGTTGCCAGCCGCGAAAAATGGCCCAGCAAAGGCCACGACATGGCTAGAGATGGAAGAGAACAGGTACATGGAGAAAAAGTAAGCCAAAGCGAGCGTCAGCGTACAGACTAGCGGCGAAGACTCGTGTAGCAACTGTGACAGAGAGTTGCCAATCCAGTCGGTGACTCCAAGAGCGGATAGTTGCTCGGCAAGTGTAATAAATGAGGCGAGCCAGAAAAAGGTATCCCACGCCTTGTAGTTCTTGACTATATCGTCCCAAGTTAGCACATCCAAGAGCGTCAGCACGACAATGGCCATGTATGCGACGACGGTGGCATCTATGCCAAAATACGGCGAGCCTACCCACAAAACAAGGCATGTCAGCAGCGTTCCACAGAGTTTGAGCTCGTTTGACGAGATCTGGCCCATTTCTAGGTGCTGTCGACGAATCTCGCGAGACAACTGAGCGTAGTTTACTCGCGGCCGCAGAAATAGGCGTAGCGCGGGTGGGAGAATACACAAAAGCAAAAGGGTCGGGACGCTGGCGCCAACAACCCAGTCTGAAAACCCAAATTCGATGCCAAAAATACTGGTAGCCTTGCTGGCCACAATCGGGTTACCGGCCATTCCAGTTATAAACAGCGACGAGGACAGCAAGTTGGCCGTTGACGCAACCATGACCAAAAAGCCGCCAGTTGGGTTTTCACCGCCATCCGTGTCAATGTCCAGAGACATGATAACTGACTCTACGATGGGGTAGACGATTCCACCGCCGCGTGCAGTGTTTGACGGAATAAATGGCGCCAGCACCAACTCGGCCAAACATACTGCATACCCGATTCCCAGTGTGGATCGCCCCATCGACGTCACCAGCGCTAGTGACACTCGTCGGCCAAACCCTGTCTTTTCCACTGCTTTGCCAATGTGAAAGGCGCTAAAGACCAGCCATGCTACCTTGTTGGAAAAGCCTGATATGGCCACGTCAAAGCTGCCGCCTATTGGATCGCACTGGTACTCGTGCCAGTGCCCCGACTTACCGTGGTACACGGAGCGGCATCTATCGCACTCGATGTGGTGGCCGTCCGTTGTTGTGCACATAAAGCTGGATGTGAGCGTCAGTACTAGTAGCGCTACGGCCAACACTATGGACATGTCGTAGTCGGCCGTCAGTAGTCCCATGACTACTCCCGCAAACACGCCGAGCAAGCGCATACTTGTAGGCGTCAGGCCGTCGGGAACTGGCAAGTGTGCCACAGCAAACGCAATAATGATGGCTGGCAGCGCACTGGCAAACCTCGAATCTCGTACTAGCTGGACCCAGCTCTTCCAGCCCCCTACACGACAATGGATGTTCGTGGCCATCCGGTGGATCATAAATTATAGTCACTTTGATATACGCTATTAGCACCGGAATTGCAAATACATGGAAACAGAAAGCGATAAAGTGATAAAAACTCAAGGGAACGAAGCAAGGGACAAAGATAGAATGACATATTGTTCAGCGCTCTTGCACAAGCCATCTGCATAAAAAAAACTGGCGCAGCAAAAGAAAGGTGGAAAGAGTAGTAAGCACCTTAATGGATCAGCTACAAAGAGCCAGCAAAGTAGAACATTATATTACTTACCGACGACGCTGTAGTGAGGCAATGCTGGCAATGCATCGGTCAACGAACTGGTTTGCTCGTGCTGTTGGTTTTCTTCAGTCGATTCGTAGTTCGATGAGGCAGTATTCCTGATACGTACTGCGCAATCGGGTGCATGGTGTAGTAACAGAGGCGATGCCTCTTCGGCTATGTTGGCGTTGCTCATGGCGGTCCCTAAGCCAGGTTGGCACAGATCAGTAGATAACCCGCTTATGCGAGTAGATAAAGGTGTAAAGGTGTGTAAATAGCAAGTTTGGGAATTGGAAAAAGCAAGGACCACCCCCTGTCGACTGCAAAAGCGAACAGTGCTTTTCGTGGACCCCAATGGTCAGCCATGAGATCTCTCATCGACTTTGCGCCTCTCGGACTCGCGCAAACTAGGGTCATCTGTGCGTAGATTGGCTATCCATTTCCCACGCAGCCCCAGTAGCAAA